>JARYHS010011408.1:76421466-76686586 GCA_031002005.1 Vandiemenella viatica | reverse complement strand
ACTCGTAACATGGTTCACTGGATGTGGGACGGGAATTTGGTCGTTGATGTAGCACGTATCTAAGGCTGTCTTGACCGTCCTGGCCCGTGTCCGGCGGGTCATCCATCGTTTGGTAGGATCACGGAACCTTATATTGTAACCTAACTAAGTCACTTAGATAGGTCAAACAACGTATTACACTGTGGTATAGGCACTCTCGCGGAATCGCAGAATGCCGGAAGGCTGGTCGCGCACACGGTGAGACTCACACGAGGAAGTTCGCTCCGAACGAGGAAGTTCGCTCCGAACGAGGAAGTTGTCGTTACGAAAGCTCAAGCTAGACTCCCAAGACGCTCTCTAGTTGCGTTGAACATGCCGTTGAATCCCGTCGCAAGGGTAGTAGCTCCCAGATGTCGTTAGTAGTCGGTGTATAAACAGTTGGACTTATTGGAGAGAACTTTTACTGAAACCGGCGAAACTCTTAATTATATTAGTGGAATACTTCGATGGAATGGGTTGGAAACCGATTTAAAAACAATTTATCTACCAAAACAAGATTTACTTATGGACAGAAGTAATTTAATATGGTGACATCAGCTCGAAGTAATTATTATTATGTGCATATGACCCCGTTGGCTCACGCAGTGCTTTTACGATTCTCTTTTCTGATCTTGCAAATACCTCTCATTTTCTCTCCATGAGCTATCGTTCTTTCTTCAGCGTGTTTGGTTCCTGGTCTCGTTGGAACTTCATTCTCTTGCTACACTACCCATCTTCTGACCTTTTGATGGTGTAGGTTCCTGGCTAAAACTTCCGAAGGTTCCTTTTGACATGGATCCATGGTACAGACTTCAGCTTTCCGGCGTACGTCATGATGATATGTGTAATTCTTGTTGTTGGGAGTCTTTGAACGTGTCAACTGAATTTTAATCTTCGTTTTCTGATGTTTGCTGCAAGGTTGGACAGTTTCTATATTGATTTTTTGCCAAGAATTTTCTTCATGATCTTTCATTCTTCCTTCAGGATGTTTGTCTCGGTCGCCTTTTCTGTTGAGTATCAGAGTTTCAAGTTTGATCAATGTGTCGTAGTGTCGGATCTTTGTAGGCATTGACATGCAATTTTTTGTTGTTGTTTTTGTTGTTATAGATGTCACGTGTTCTTCTGTATGCTCTCTTGCGTTTCTTTAGTTGAACTCTCTTTGCTTCTTTCTCTAGTTCGGAGTTATAATCAATTACCAGAGAATAATTTAACATGTACCTGTTATTAACTAACTAGGTGGCTCGTGCGAAAATTTCGTGGATGACACGAGGTGACTACTGAGGTTGGTGGTTTGTATCGGGATGACAGAAGAATCGCCTAATTAGTAACAGTTGTTTATTTGTCAGCTGAAATAAGTACGTCTCACGAAGCAATTAGAAATGATAAAATGTTTCCCTAACACAAACAAAAATATCTAAAAAGCTCGTTACTCTAGAAACACACACAGTTTAACAGTATCCTATAATATGTGGTGCTTCTATCTAGTGGTAATGCGATCACTCCCTACCGACGTCAGCGAAGCCTATCAGATAGACTGTGAACTATCGCTTACCCGCGACCCTGCTTGTTTATAATTTTACCCTTTATGGGTTGAATTTTCAAAAATTTCTTTCTATATCAATGATGTTAACAAAGTGGCGAAATTAATTTTTAAAATGATACCTCATTTATCAATTTTGGTTAAGTCCGACGGGAGATTGTACTTCATGAAAAAAAAAAAAACCACCTTTAAGAAATAACATATATGATTTTTTTTTTACGGCTCATAGACGAGAAGATGTCGGAGCGCCTAGATACTTGTTTCAACTATAGGGAATACATATCGTAAACTAGCTTCACGAATTCGCTGGGAGCTATGTCACGAACCCAATAAAATCGAAATGTTGGATGGCCTGATATTAGATCGAACTCGTGTTCTATCTACTGCAAGGACCAAACCTTATCCGCCTCTCACCCACGCTTCGTGTAACGTTGTCTGTCCTTCGTGAGGAATATCATAATACTATTATACCGTGTTTTCTTTGCCAATTCGCCTTGCCAGATTATGCCTAGTCTCCACCGTTAGCTGAATTCATCTCTAATTCCGACATAATTTTCGGCATTTCTGCAGTTTCAGAAATTAATCCACTGTACGCCACATGCATACATAAATCTTCTTGCGTCCCCTTATCGGAGCTTACCGGCTTCTGTGAGGAAAACCTCGTTGACGCAATGGAACAGAGTAAATCCTCATTTAGAGAGAGATACACAAAGCTTACCGTTAATGCTTCCCTTCTGCTGAGCGGCATAAATAATCTTTGTGTTCCTCGCCGTTCCCGTCTCTTTCTAGTGACCAGGCGGTTAACATACTAAGAGACCGAATACGAGAGTAGCAAGCGAAACGTGCTAAATACGCGTTTATTCGTGTCACAGCCTTGGCATAATTTATTTAGTTTAGGAATTGCGAGGTAATAGCTCTTACATAGAGCGAATCCTGTTATGGAAGACCGAGCGTGGAGGTGTAACGGTTAGCGTTCTCGCCTCGCATTCGGGAGGACGGCGGTTCGAGTCCCCGTCCGGGCATCCAGATTTGGGTTTTCCATGGTTTCCCAAATCACTCCAGGCAAATGCCGGGATGCTTCCTTCAAAAGGCCATGGCCGAATTCCTTCCCATTTCTTGCCCCCCATCCTTTCCCGTCTCTAAACACCTCGCTGTTAGAGAGACGTTAAGCAGTGAAAAAAAAAAAAAAAAATGTTATGGAAGATTAGGTTAGCCAAACTGTTGGGTTCCGTTTAACAATCCGCTGCCGAGAACAACACTGAAATGTCAAAATAAACAAGCGCTTCATTTACTACGCTACCGCCGACCATTGGACGGTGATTGTGATAGACGAAGGTTATCGCGGACAATGCGGCCGTATCAACACTTGATGGAGGGCGTGACCTTTATAAGCAGACAGCTGACGTGCAGACAGCGAATATTTGCAACAAAAAGAATCCCCGAACATCCCCGTGGCTCTACATCTGAGGAGTAAACTGACCTTCATCGATAATTATCCCTGAGTGCGGGAGGGGTAAAAATGTTATCCAATTAGTAACTTAGTATAGTACACCGTGAGGTTTGTTCGTACTGGTCTGGGTAAACAGAATTCAGTCCTTTCATGAATTATCATGGAACGGACTTTCTAAAACGTTTGCGAAGCTAAAATCAATCGTAATCATTCTGTTTCCCACAAAAACTTCCCCTTTTGCTTTAATCGCTTGAATAAAAACTATCAGAGGTTTCCGAATAGATGGCCTTGATAATGGTGATTTAAGAATCGCAGTGTTAACATAGTACAGTACCACTAATACAGACAGAAGGTCTCTACCAACAGATGCTGTATTCCGTACCTGAGAGTTACTTTCGAAGGCGCAGTTCCCTAATGGAGTAGCCACCTTTTGTATCAGCTTTTCCTTAGTAAATCCGCTGAATAGTGCGACGATCCCTAATTTTCAGCTGAAAGTTAACTTTCTCGAAAATGGAATACGATATCACACATTGCAAAAAGTTTGTGTGTTTAGCACAGAGATAAATATATTTGCCACCATTAGCACTGGTCGTTTCCAGTAATTTTACCTATCTACATTAAATCTCAGGGCAAACACGTATACTTCTGCCTCATCGCATTCAAAACAGACGATGTCTTAACGACGTCGCTAATCTTTTACTTAAATAGGCCCCAAATTTACTTAGGAATTGTAAATTCATTTTTTAATCCACCATTCTATAAGAGTAATAAGGTATTTTGACTAGTACCTGTTTTAAATTGTAAACAAGTGAATAACTGGACACGCCACGGTACAAACAAGGCTCCGAAAAACTGCTTTTACGCCTCGTTTTCCGGATATAGAGAAGAATTGTGACTCTTGAAGAATGAGCAAATATTTCTGCAATTGGAAATTTGTGTTAAACTGCATGTTGTATTGTCAGTACATTACTGAAGTTATGATAATTATACCTTGAATATGATACTACAGAATAATCCTAACATTATTCTTAAAAACCTAAAAATTTAATTACTACTTCAGAATGAGGGTTTCGTGATTTGATGCGTTCTCTTTTTCAGTCCACCTTATCCCATTCCCACTTTTCGGATAAAAATTTCCTGGCTATGACGTACTTTTACGACCGCAATGTTTATGTAGCTGTGTTTCAGAGACGCTTAAAATCAATTCGAATCGTGCCTCCTGCTTACTCGCTTTAGACATTATTCCCTATAGCCCGTTCTGTTATTACAGAGACGCCTCAAGGTCAGACTGCTCTATCCCCACTCCGCTGTCGTTACTACTGCAAGCGAAGGGGAAATTTTCCACTCGCTTACATAAACACAACGGTCAGCTTGGAGAGGTAGGAAGGGATCAGTGAAACATGACCTTGAGCCGGCAATTCGAAGTGAGCAGGCTATAGCTGATGCTCTGGTGATACCACATTCCACTACAAGAAGTACACGCCTGCAAAACGGACTGTAAAGCTGTCACAAAATTTTCACGGTTTCCTGGGAGGTAACTATACCATCTGCCATTCCTCAGCAGAGATCGTGTCCGCTAATCTAATTTGTCGATAAAGCCAATGCCACCACTGCCGATATCTGAGGAGTACAGATGAAATTTTTCAATAAGTTACGGAGTGGCAACAGACGTAATTGACGATATGCATTCTAACTGTTAAATAGATATAACGAGCGTAGAATACTTCAGACAAAATAATGGTACGCGCGTCAAATCATCGGTGTGATTGGAGAACGATGTGTTTCTCTATGTAAATCAGCATAATACCCACTAAAAAATATCTGAAATGGATATACAGGAGTTAAGAACTTATTCTTAAAAAGTTGCTATCCAAAGATGATTCTGGAGTTGATTATCTTTGGCCACTGTAGCGTTGATCACGGACAGCCTCTTGAGCTGCCTCTCGTGGCGGGGCAGTGAACTTCGCTCCTGAGGGCTCTTGGTTCCTCATTTAGCGCTCGGGCCTGACAGCTGAGGACGCTGTTTTCATTCCTCTAGGTAAGTAGCCTCACGCCTTCCACAACACGTCAGTCTTCACCAGAGCACAGTCACTGCATCGACTTTGGGCGTAGGTGTTCCGATATTACATCTCTTCAATTTCTTCTCATATGATTCCATTATAAAGCGTTTAATTTCTTGTAAAATATGAACCAAACAGCACGCTATTAGTTTTATTTTTTAAAAAAGTCTGCTTCTTCCGCTTCCAGAAAATAAGTTTCTGATAAAAAATAAAGCAAAATCTGCATTTCGATATTCAGACATAGTTGGCAGGGTTCACGACTTTTACGTGCTTAATCCGGTATGATACGTGACGCTTAGGAGACATATGGTTACATCAATATCTTTCCCACTTAATGGAATAATAACATTAGGAACTGGCCGTCCTACCTCTGACTCCAATGGCTTAGTATGCCTCCTTCGGGAGGATCCAACCAACCTTCGGGTTGTGGATTAAGTTAACATTAAAACTGATATGCAGTTTAGTCACGCTAATATTAACTATAAACACTTAATATTAATCTTATTTACTTCTTAGATTATATCAGTAATTGTACAAAGGTTTTCTTCTCCCCGCGGACATGCATTTTATTCTGGTCATCATGCCAATTTCCAAGTGTGTTTGTAAATGTAAACATGTTTATTACGTGCATTAAATGTCATAAATATCAATAATAATAGTACGGTTTTGGAGCATCCTTAACATCTAGGAATCAGACGAGCCACAGGGAGAATTTACATATAGAAAGAGATAGACAAGTGAGAGAGAGAAGCAATGAAAGCGGCAACAGATGAACTGCAAAATATATTATGTTGAATAGTTGGACTTAAGTAGTCAGAAAGACGAATAATATAAAGATTGTTATGCCTTTGGCCAAGAAGAGAGATACAGCTGTATAAAAAGTTGACTGTATTATATTGTCTGGGAGGTTGCAGAATAAATATCTATTCAAGTGAAACTCGAAGGGATTCATACTGTCAAAAAGTTGATGAATCTCTTTATAAAGATCAGTGAAAGAAAGTTGGAGTATAATTTTCCCTTTCTTGTAAAAGGAAGTTTTAATATAAAAAAAATATGACGGGAAAGCCCACATTAGTCGTCGTCTGATGCCTAACAGAAGACGATAAATCTACTCTCTTCACTATGAGGATCCGGAGAAATCGATAAGAGGTAATTTATTATTGTGTTTGTGACGAGAGACGGTTTGGAATAGTAATTTATGTGAGATATGCCAATTAAGTAAAAGCTGAAAAAGGTAAGAAGAGCCTGTGCAGCAGAGGCTCACCTTATGACATGTTTAAAATTGATTGCTATAAAAAACAAAGAAGGGATATATGCATTGTGTTGACGATATTTCTTTATTTAAAGTGCAACACTGAAACATTTTCGTTGGTTTATTACTGAGATGACTGATGGAGTAAAATTTTTTGAGTGAAATACTTTCAGCACTGATGGTGAACTTTCCCAACTTTGATAAGGATCACGCAAAAAATTAAATTACTCTTGTTCCAACGGCGAGTAATTGTGTTGACTTGGCTGACGTACAGATACAAGTGGCTGGTCGAGTGTGCATAAGGGTACTCCAATTATTACAGCACGCCTGAACTGCAAATTTACATATAAGACACATTAATAAAAGCGATATATCATAATTACACCACAGCTGAAAGGCGTCCTTCAAACATAAACCAATATGAGAAGAAACATATTGAAATTAGCAAGAATATGAGTAGTAAATTAGGTTCTTAATTATAAACGGTAAGAGGAGGAAATATCCATTCCACAGACATACCCAAGGCAACAATAATGTATATGAAATGAATAGAAGCACCATCATTTCATCCAGCTTATGGTAGTCAATAAAAGTTACTATTAACTGTCATTGAGCAGTGATACCAAAACATGACTTCCGTTAAATCCATTGTTTTGAATGTGGCCGCAAGTTCACATTTAACCAGGATTACTAAAGAAGTAAATAAAGTTTTTAGAATCTGTAATGAACATAAAAATTTGGTTGAAATACCATGAACGATTTTTTCTTTGAAATCCAGTTACTTTATTTTCTACACAAATACACCGCCGTTAAGATTAAAATTTCAAAACAGCTTTAAGAAATTTCAGAACACAAAGATATTTTAGAATCACAAACTTATATCTTAAAAGAATTTAATTATGTTTGCTATTATTCATGGAGAAAAGTACTGAATATTAAGAATTACAACAAAACCTTTAGGTAAGCTAATTTTGGATTAAACAGATTCGACGTATTGTCTTAATCCTAAATTCCAGAGGTGTAGGTATCATGTTTGTAACCTGAAATAGATCTTTTAAGAGAAGATGGATGTTTAGGGAAATTGCCACCGGGGCATGTGCTCCATGGCAATTTAATTAAATATTATTATATTATTATTACTCGTTTCGTATAAGTGTACAGCACGGCTGTTATTTATCTTAGACTCTCGTAATCCCTCTGTACGGTACCAGGAGAATGGATATATCCATACAGACAGTCCATACTTCTTTTTTTAATACATCTATAAATTTGTTTCATTACTGGAGAATATAAAAAAAAATCGCTAATAAAAATCGGAGAATACATTTTGCATCCATCTGCATCCAAAATCAAGTTACGTTGCTCGGTCGCTAAAGGAGAAAGAATATACTATCAGATATTTCCCAAACAAATTTCAACCGATTGCCTACATTCTCTGGATTCATTCAAGCAGAATACTAAATCCTTTAAGATTACTTTGTCGACACTAATCGAAAAGTTCCTTACAATTTCAGAATCTCGCCTCACATGGGGCATCTTTTCAAACCATTATCAATTCTACTATTGATCAACCACATGGATTAAATTGTAACGAATCCAGAGATGACAAACACACTTCGGCGTGTAATACTCCTCAGGGTAGCCAAATGTAATCTATCACTGCTATCTTCGCTATCCTCGCAGTGTTAAGCCAAGTGTAATACTCCTCACAATTATTATTTCGTATTACCAATTAAAGTCCACAGGTTTGTTGACGGTTCGGCCCTTATACCGTCATTTCACCCAAGCACGCGGACTGAGGAGCTACTTATCTTCATTTTAAAGGTTCTTATTATACAAATAATAAGAAGACGTTTAACTTCGTACAATCAATAAGTTTCTATTTTATTGATCAAAGTCCATTTGCTATTCTGAACAACTTTATAAAACCACAAATGAAAACACACTCTTTCGTATTTTAAGAATAATCACAGACCCAGCAGGCTCAATACAAAATTACTAGACCGCCGCCACAATCTTGGCGCGCAACAACTCGCGCCGCTCGCGGCCAGACACTCTCTCGCACACACCAAAAACCAAAGATATTAATGTCACTTATATTACCCCTGTTTACAAACTTGGTACCGTCTGTGGTCTCCATGAGTTAAATACATTGGCTTACAATTCATATTATACATTCATTTCAATACTACAGAATATACTTATAAATACATATATATTTCCGGGGCTAGTGGATATGCTACAGGCGCAAAGGATGATATCTATACAAGACGTCTTTGAGAGCGCGTGGTGTGAAGAAACACTAGTTCATGTATAATCGCTACAGTAGTTTCTTTCTACATAAATCTGCCATTTTTCCTCTCCTGCGTATATCTATTAACTAGGATGTATACCTAGGGACCGACGCAGGTGTTGCCATCCGTTTGCGAACGGTATAGATTCCGCACAAATATATTTTATAGTGTTCTGTTTGCGTTATTTGTATTTGTTGAGGAGGAAAGCCTTTAGAATATAGAAAAACCATCTAAAACCGTAACCAGGATGAGGGTACGCTTATATCTCTGCAAGCACTATGGAGGCCCTTTCTATTTAACTTGGTGTAAACAGTTTTTTCCGCTCCGGCAGCCTAGAAGCTACCGTGCTGTAATCACAATCCCAAGGTCATCCATCTTCGGTCATACGTGGTTTTAATTAAGTGCCTTGCTTATTTCGTGTCAGAGGACTAAATTACCATTGATGCTAAATGCGCATTATGAGTTTGTTGATTTGCTTACTGTGGAAACACAATCTCTTTATGGCCGCTCGACCTTTGCATGTCCGAGTTAATAACCCAGTTTCCCTGTGACTGTCTTTGTTGTGTTTTTTTAACTGTACAGATAAAGAAAAATAGTGCGTTATCGGCTGTGCGTTTGGAGCGTTTAAATCGGGGCAGCATGTCTCCAATGTTTATACAGACACCAGACAACACCAGGCAGTGTTTACAAAGTAAGAGTTTTATGCCTTTACGGAGTAACTGCTGCCGTCCCACAAACGTTTCCTTTCAGCCTCTTACTCGAGAGTCAACTACTTTCTACAAACACAACTTTCTTCCGTACACAGGGACAAGACGGATACGTTGTGGCTTTTAGGTGATTTTCATCCAAATACTCTTACATAAAAGTATATCACTCAAAAATATTCTACAAATTATCAACAATGAAACAGGTGTAGGTTTAATTTCAGCGTATTCATGTGCTTGCTCTCGTTCGTGAATGAGTACGGGGAAGAAAAACAAGCAACCAACGTGTTAATCAATCTGCACATCCCTTTGTTTAGGCCAGTTGCTTGTGTGTGTTTGCCACGTTCTTAGCACGCACATTCAACATGGAATGCGTACCCTAGTTTACGTGGAGGTGAAGGCCGTATCGCTTCGCGTCTAGTACAAACAAACAAACAAATCCGTCTGCACTCCACTGCTATCTTAAACTGCGCAAGGTCGACCGGCAAAAGTTTCAGACGGCGAACATCGATCCCGATTTGAAACTGTTGCGTAGGAGACAGTTTTGCGTAATCGCCACCTTGTAGGCTATAACCATTGTCAGTTGAAGTAACTGCACAGCGCACATATCGAACTCCCTGCTTGCACATTTCTCTATTACTCTCGGTCAGAGTTCCACGTACACCTATAAAATTTCCCAGGCAATGGCAAATCCGCTTTAAAAAGCTGGGTTTTTATTTTTTTTTTAAATATGGATTTTTGTTTTAAAAAAGTAATACAGTCACAGAAATCAATATGCTGTTAATTAATGTGATTGATGAGCTTGTTACTTGAAGCAGGTAGAGTCGATTTTAGGAGAATTTAGCTCATGTTCAGTCTCAATTCAACAACGTGCATGTTGCACGATTGAGACAGTCAGCCGCCATAACGTAAATGTTGTCGGTATCCCCCTACGATCAACTAACGAACCCCTGGGGGTTCACGTACCCCACTTTGAGAAATCCAGTTCTAGGTAAATACCGAAGAGGCCTACACTCCAGTCTCTATAACAAGAAGCAGAATAACTTAATAGACTTACACGTCTGCAGAAAAGCTCCACGGACAAAACTGTATATCGCTTCACATTCTTGCCATCAAAGTCTTCGTGAAGTAAGCGTTACGGTTAAGATGCCATAATGACCAAGCTTAGCCTTCTATTAGTACTATCTGGTAGGTTATTACTGACTCTTTAACACCATTTAGGCCTAAGTACGAGATGTATGGTCGTGAGGCTTCAGTTTAAAGTATCGGATGTTAAACCTAAATGTCGAACGCTTGTTGCCAGAGATGCTACTACCAACACGAGGTTATTAATAGTTTAACAACAGTCCTATTTAGTTAAGCATCCGCCAAGAAATGAATTGCCAAAACACTGAAAGAAATTAATTACTTGTTGATTTTTATTTATTTATATTCATCCGATGTAGATGTTTTTCTTATACATCCTGTCCAGAGATATCGCTGTTACAGTAAACTAAGAAATATGTACCACATTACGTCGTTTTTTAAGGTTATGAACGTTATTTAATAACAATAGTATTTATCAACTGAGAAGAAATGAACTGCCAGAATAATTCGTTGAAGCCGTTATTGTTGACGGGCTTACACGGTGTTTACAGTATATTCGATGTAGATGTGTCCGATACATTCTAGGTCATTGCTACAGCAAACTCGAATAAATTAATTGCCAAAACTCTGGTCTCAACCCATCATTTTTATGGGGGTATAATGATCAGCTTAGGGTAGATATATCACAGTAAACATTAAACCATATTAAAACACAAGTCGAAGATTGGTTAGATCCTTCCACAGAGAGCATACTAGGTGACCAGTACTTTTCCTACAGTATCTTAAATTTGCGTGCAATCCGAACCATACAATGTTTGCAAGCTTCCACAGCGGTGAAGGTCAAATTTTGAGCTTCTAAAAACTTCATTTGTGGACGGTATTAGAAAAGGAAAACACCTTACTATTGAACAACAAGACTGATAGCAACAAAAATTATCATACTAGCAGAAATCTGAACCACCAACTGTTTTCCAATCAATAAATTCCACCAAAGAAATGATCGTATGTCTCATAGAATGTAGGCATTACTATTTCCGTTACATACAAAAATACAGTTGGTAAATCTGTAGCCCATATTGCTCTATTTTAGAGAAGTGGTTTGTCGGAATTAGAATTCCGGTTTCCTCCATGACACAAAAATGGAAGCCTGTGTATAGTCCTACATTCCTCTTCGTAGTTTGATAGTTTGATGCCATGGAACAAGTTCTTTGAGGATGACATGAAAAGATCAGATGTCATCCTGAAGAAATTCAAAATTAAACTAGATAGCTAAAATGTTGAAAACTACAGAACTTCTTGGACAGACCATGTACTACGAATGAGCACCGACCTGATACCACGCAAAATACTCAAATACCAACCCAGAGGCAGGAGAGATGTAGGAAGACCAGCAATAAAATGGACTGAGAATGCATCAGGACATAAGCCTAGCAGTTGATAGGAAGTAGAAGGAACAAGGGCCTAAGAAACCTTTCTTGAGTTTCAGCTTCGATGAAAAATCCTCAGCTTTGTTGCCAACTGAACCTGACCGTCCAGCGGACTATCATTCCCTCCACTGAGGTAAGCAGCCCCGTTTCTCCTGAAATGGCAAATTATTAAAATCGGTGTAGCAGAATAACTGGCCATGGACGGCCTCCACTCCAAGTTCCGCGCATGAGACTGCGAGGGGGATATAACCCACTTCCCGCCACTTTATCTTGCGGATCAAAGGCCGCAGCTCAGCCGATACCAGGAGCACGCCAAAGAAAACAGGTCCGCGAGACGCGGCGTATTTTAAGCCCGAGCGCGCATTATAATTGCTTTAGCGCGGCGCGAAGTGGGCGGCGGTGAGTTGTGAAACTGTTTATGTCAGCGCAGAACACGTGCCACTGCAGGGCCGAGGTTCAGATCTCGCAAGCGGCGCTGTCGCCTCCACTTTCACTTCATGACTTCGTGCCCCCGCTTGCCGTAATGTTCACACTGGCATTTCACACAGCTGTCTCGTTGGACTACTCAGTATCAATGAGCATATTGCTTCAAATGTTACCTTCCTTTTGTATGATACCAATTGAAACAGGCAACAAAACCCCCTCATTCAAAACTGTGTTGACCATAACACTAGGTTAGTTAAACGGTTTTCGGACACTGATTGGGCTAATTCATCTGTCGTCCCAGTTTTATACTTCAGGCTTGTGTTATTGCTACGATTGAGTTTCTGAGCGTTCTAATATGTCCTTAAGGTCGATAAAAGTTACGTCATATGTTCGCAATCTCGACCTTATAGCAACACGCTACTAATTTATAACACAAAAATGTCGTGTCCTGTTACGATAGCATCCTTACGAATACCAGTGGTCTCCTGGTAAGCACGTTACATGAAGGTCAAACCAGAGCAAAGGTCAGTTTCAGTCTTCATAGCTTGCTCACTCTTGGTCGGATCGAGTTAGTTGGATTGTCATTAAGCGCAAATTATTTAGTTGTTTTTTTTTTTGTTTTTTGGAATGAGTGGAAGGAGGTTATAAAATTCACAATATGTCATGTTTGCGCAAATTATTTGAAATGTGATTCTTTAGAATGAAGACTGAGTTGAAATATCTGTGCAGTTGAAAAGATAATTGCGTAAAGAAAATAATTTCGTGAATATGAGCGAAGACGATTGAAGTTGCTGCAAGTTTCTTCTGTGTCGTTGCTTCAACAATCTCAGTTATCTTCTTCAAATATTACCATTTGCTGTTGGCATCATTTCTTCCAGTTTACAGGGTTTGAATGGTATTAATCACATAATTAACAGTTTTGCATTATGATAATGTTACGACTGTGTATAGACAACCCAGTCTCATTACTTTATTCAACTGTACCTCGCTTGAACGGAATGAGGATTTTATACCATCTCATTACATTACCGAGTATAGCAATCAGACACTAATAGAAGTAAAGAGGTCTTACAGTACAAACGAACAGTGGTGACGGATTGGTTAAGCATTGGTATAGATTCGACGTCGCAATTGGGAACACATTAACACTGACACTTGAATGATCCAAATGTCCATCGATTTAGTGTCCGACTACACGAATTGAAGGAATATTGGTCGAAGAATTAAGAGAAATGTATGGAAAGATGACTATGGACACAAGTGCACCCGACTTCAGGCACAAGGGAGTGGGAATTTTTTTGGGGTAAGTTTGTGAAGGACTGGAATAAATTACCAAGGGAATTGATGAATAATTTACCAAAAACACTGAAGGAACTAAAAATTAAAATTCGTAATTGGCAAAAGTAGATGGATGGAGAAAGTTAACACTTCAAATGTTTAAGGAAATAATAAAAATATAGTAAGAAAGGATTAATTAGACGACTAGCATGCGCTCCATTGCAATTCAATTCAAAAATTAAATACAAAAATTCAGTTAACGAGCCAAGTCAGAGAACAAACAAACCCGTCCCTCGTAATTTATAACTTATTTTGAGTCCTGATAATCCGCCTCCCGATTGTGTATTCAGAAATTTTTTTTGGTTTGAGCAGAAAGTCATATTTTTAACGTGTACACGCAGAAGCTCCGCAAAATTTTCTGTGTCGCCGTGTTGCGTCAGAACTGGCGAGCGTGTGGGAGCAGCTGAGCTGATGTTAACAGGTTGGCGGTCGTTTAGGGGGACCGGGGAAACGGCCGCTGGGTAGCCACTGTGATGGGAAGACGCGCTTTCTAGAGTCGGGCGAAAGTAGTATTCTGCGACACCAATCGCACTGAGCCGTGCGGTCGTTTACAGACCGTATGTGAGTTCACGTACGCGTTTGAGGTTCTCGGTTAATGAGATTGCTTTGCGGTACGAGAAGTAGCTTCTTTTTCCTTTCCACGCTGTCGATAGCAAGTGAAAAGCACGCTTTCCAACTTTATAATGGTAGCTTCGCTGATTGCCAGTAAAGCTTTTCCTTGTGATTTACACGGTCGTTTCTCTAGCAGGTCAAAGGTGTGGGATATCCACAGCAGTCGAATCATACAACAACTAAATGTTCTAACTATTCGTTCCACTTATTAACTATTGAGGAAATCATAGCTCATCAAATGTATGAAGATACCTCTCATGTTTTTCTTTCCATACGATTGCTGCTGGGAGTTGTAAATCCACTAATTATAATGTTTATCAATAAAAACACAGTGACTACTATGCCCACATACGAGTGTACCATAATGGAGGAGTATTTTGATTACTAAATTTGAATAGATTTTAGGTATTTACTTACCTTCTAAATGATATTTGTTTGATTTTTTAAAAAAACAGTTCAGATAGTAATAGGTCCGTTGATGTCACATTCCACATAAAAAAATAGGAATTACGCATTATTGATGCGATCAGAATTTAATATTAGTACACAGTTCCTCTTTTGCATTTTGTGGTATAGGAAAATGCCTGTTCCGACTATGTGACATTCGAGGGTATGTAAAAATTCTCTGTACAGCCTACAATCATTTAGCAGTTTAGGTCATGTGATCGGGATGACTTCTTTGGCTACACTGTTGTTTCAAGTTGCTTTCTCATCGACCTTCTTTCAGTCTTTCCTGTCGTAAGAGAAGCTGTTTATGCTTTTATTCCACTCATTCAACTTTTGTTCAGTACCAAGTATTTCACTCCCTCTGTACCAACCACTCTGAGAGGTATTGCCCTATCCAACACATGGTTAGCAACCGATGGGAAACTAGGAATCCCACTCCAATTGTAAATCGCACAATTTGGACAAATTTTTGTTTATTGTTTCATTTTCGTTACCTCTACAGGAATACGACGAACGTGACTTAAAACTAATAGAGACACATATGTATGGCAAGTCAATAAATGGTCACTAATGGTAATATACTGTGAATAAGGGACTGTATTACGCAACTGTCATAAACTTCCATACTTAACAGCGTGTTCTCACTTTTTGATCTGATTACAGTTAGATCATTTTCGGGTAATTTAAAGTACAAAACTACGAACAAAGTCGCAGCTTACAACTCTCTCTTAATTCAGTTTCGATTCGACTGGTTTATTTTATTGAGTTGACACAGTTGATGTTTATAATGATGTACGCTGAAAGAAGAAAGCCACTTTGATCATCTGACTAAGAACCCACGTAAATTTTGTTGGGGATCTGATATGTGCTACTTTGGTTGTAAAACTTTTATATTTTAAGATAACATCAGAAAATTCTTGTAATCGTTATGGCTTGATGGATAGGATCCATTACAATTTTTATTAATATAATCCTTGATGATGGTTGGATTATGATTCGTTGAGCAAGAAGCTTGTTAAGAGTTTTTACAGATTTCTGGATCATTCATCGTAAGTAAGCTCATGGTTTATGCACTGATAAGAGTGTATATGAGCAGCAATATCCTGTAATGAACGTCGAAAAGACCACAGAAATTACAGTCATTGTGGGCGACGCGACGGTGCTAATGTATTTGCCCCGCACCACATCCGAGTCTGGAAGGCACTCAGCGATCCGTGCGGGTCAATTATCACTTTCCTTGCGCAGTGAATCAGACGTTGTAACGGGCTGGGCGCGACACCGCTACACGCGGCGGCAAGTGGGCAACGGGAACGCTGTACACACACTTTCGCGGCTCGCTGACTGGCGTTTGTGCAGCAGTTAGAGACTCGCCCACACCTCTAGCGTAGGAAGCACCTGGGCCACAACAAGCGGTATACTAAGAACAATAGATTACTTATACAACGATAGTTTCTAATTTATTCAACCGAAAAACCCAGAGGAAAACTCATTTCATTTGGCTCCATTCTCAACTCTTGGGAACTAATTACACAAACACAGGAACAATTACGTAGTTTTTCTCGGCGTTGAGAATATAAATATTGTTCTCGGGTGACTAGCCAAGTTATAGGAGTGTTATAATTACACAATATTTCGGCGCTCTCAATCGTTGTCGCCATCTTCTGGTGAAGTGAGGTCAGGAACGTGCGAAGTTGCTGAGCTTGACCAGACTCCTGGTGTTACGCTGTGAAATATTGTGTAATTATAACACTCCTATAACTCGGCTAGTCACCCGAGAACGATATTTATATACAGGAACAATTGTTGTATGTCATCGTTAACGTGTTTTTTTTTTTTAATTTTAATATCTTTTATGATCGAATATTTATCACCTGCAAATGTATCGAGGGGACACATTTGTTGCTTTGGTCCAAAACATATTATATCGAGCATATTGAGTAACCTCTTAGGTGCATTCCTTTAAACGTGTGCCCAAATCTTTAATAATCTTCTGCTGCCGCCTAAAAATTGATATGCACACAATGAATAATATAAGATACTGCGTCACAAAACTGCAAAGTTTTACAGCAGTAACGTTTCTAATATTCTCTAACATTCAAAATAATGCTGCCTTCTGGAGTC
Source organism: Vandiemenella viatica (assembly GCA_031002005.1). NCBI lineage: Eukaryota > Metazoa > Arthropoda > Insecta > Orthoptera > Morabidae > Vandiemenella > Vandiemenella viatica. The sequence goes on along the minus strand of JARYHS010011408.1, from coordinate 76,669,811 downwards.
CACAGTCACGCGGGTGCAAGACTGTGACCAAAGCCTTATTATATTAATCATATTCCACTTTGCTGGAGAATACATTATGTTACTTTTATAATAATTTTTAAAAAGTAATTCATCCTTTGTGACGAGCATACTATTACTAGTGCTTATAATTTAATTTTGCTGAAGATTTTTCACGCAGTAACTGTCAAAATACTGGTTCAAGATCTGACAACAGTCATATGGTCTACAACTTTTATCTACTTGTTCATAACCATTTACAAAAATCTTGGATGATTCCGTGATGCCTCATCAAAAAAAAAAAAAAAGTTCACAAAATGGGGATCAAAATATTCTGTGACGTGAATGTCTATGATTCTGTTGTGGCAACGCTTTTCAAATCCACGAAGAAAACCAGTTCTAAAGTTTAGTTTTTTTTTTTTAAAAAAAAAAAAAATTTTAAAGAAAGAAATACTCTGGAATCCGGTATTGCAAGCCAAATCTTGCGTCATTCCTTTTTCGTTTTTTTGCGATCGGCTGCCATATTACCTGTCTGATATCATATTCTTGGACTTTTGTACTTTGTCACTGTTCGCACTAGAATTCAAGAAGTGTCTTAACAAATTTTCAGAGAATAGTAATGAAATAAGAAGGCTCACGTATAAGTCAGACACGTTACATGATATCCGTACGTATTTTACATTAAAAAAGTTAGAGCCTTTCAAAATAAATTCGCCAAAAGTTTTACCACCCACATGATCGTAACTGCCTGCATGGATGTGTGTAATCGCATTATTTTGTATCCCCCAAAATGTTAGACTCTAACGCGTTTATTAAGCCCGTTCCATTTTAGGATGTGCTAATATGCATTCTTGATTTTCTTTGAAACTGTTCCCCGCTTTAATTTCCTTCAATAAAATACGCTCTGTAATGCACTGCGTCTTTTTTTTCGCAGCATTCCTCAGGACACAATCTATGACACGCTAAACAGTAGATGTAAGGCAACTTTACATAAAACATTGTTTTAACATTGAGAATATATGATTGCTTTATGATAAATGAATTTTATTCATTAAACATTAAATGGTAATGTAAGAAAGCATCAAAAATCTTGGTTATTTTTCCCTTTCAGAACAAAGCAGTATGTGCTAAATTAATTAAATAACTAAATTATGCAATACCCATTAGTGTACAACAATTTACGATGCTTAGGGCATCTGAATTATCCTAGCCCTTTACTGCGTAAATTCCAAGTGGCTGATGGTGGAAACCTTCAAACATTAACGGTAGTTTGAAGTACTAGGTGAGATATTAATCTTACGTAACAAAATATTAATGCGGCAAGTGATTCAGAATAATCAATCTTTTCTTGGCTGTGTTAATTCACAGAAATTGTGAAAAAAAATTCTAAAAATTACTCAACTAATTCAAGATGAATAAAAAATAAAATACCCAAATTGAAATGGGAACGTAATCGTTTCAAAATCGATGTTTTTCTTAGGTAAAACAAGTGTTCTAAATTAGCAGGCAGCAGGGTAGTTTGGTGCTACGTCTGTCTGTACCATCCCTTGAATTTTTTATGCTGTCATTCATAAAGGGGCTCAAAATACGGGGTGTCCCGCAAAGTCTCACCAAATCTCATTTAAAGGGAGATGGGGGGCGTGTCAATAAAAATATCACCTCAACTTTTTACATAATTTTTATCATCTTATTGCACAGGAAAAATGTGGTACATGTAAGACATCAGTATTGATGCTCAGGTATTTAGTGGCATGAAGCAAAATCTATGAATACCTCAAATAAATTTGATAATTTAAAAATTAAAATTATAAGGTAAATCTCAAGTGAGGAAAAGGGGGGGAAGGATGAGCGATTCCACCATATCTTACCAAATCTCTCCAAGGGGGAAGGGAAGATCCAATTTTAAGAAAATACACCTCACATCACATCACCCGATGAGCAGCCTGTGTGCTTGGCGGGGCAGCCTACCTGCTGCAGCAGCGCAACAGGTGGCGGTAACTTTCGCTGCCCGCCGCGTCGCGCTCGGCCGAGATTTCCCAGCGAAAGCGCACTCTCTGTGTTTATGCCGACCACCGAGTCATCACTCAGCCCTACTGCCGGAGGCCTCAAAACACTCTTCAAATCGCACCGTGCGACTTCACGACTTCACATCCGACAAGTCCTAGTTTCATCCACTTCCTCCTCCAACCACTTGACTATACACTACTAAAGTTTATTACATGTCACTGAGACCTTGAGTAAAAGTATTTCGCGTGCTTTCTCTAAGCTCCTTCTAGAAGAAGCAGTGAACGCAACAACACTCAAAATGAGGGAGGTAACACTATAATTATGAGACAAACACAGCGCTAGCTATCACATCTAACAACCAGTTATCACTCGGAAATTACCAGAAATTGCACATCTGGTGAGCACTTAATGATCTTTCTAAAGTAAAAGGTCAGATGGGGGTGGAAACCAGGTCATTACTTGTGTCTTTGCAGCCAAGAGCAAGCATTGGTCATCGTGTCACTTATCTAAAACTAGAAGAACAATTGGATCAGGACATCCAACAGTAAAATACGTTATTTTCTGGCAAAACGACAGTTGAAGTTCAATCCGTTATTACCAGGTACACCTGTTTCCGCCAAGATCGTCTTTATGTGTGTGTTTACGCATTTCCATATTTTTGTAATTGCTTTGTATTTGTCTTTTGTATTATTTATACACAAATACAGAAATACATAAACATAAATTAAATAGTTTCATTGTATTAGTCAGATCACTGACGGTGTTATGGGACCGCCAAGAATTGCTTGCAAGGAAACAGGTACTTGAAGCTACAAGGGACAAATAAATAAAGCAATAATTAAAAGAGACTCTCAAATAAAAGAAAATATAGATACTAAATCGAGTCAGTCGTGTAGTGTGGCATGACATTTCTGCTCTGAGCTCATCAATCACGATTTTGATGCGACCTAGGTCGGCTAATTTTTGCAAATCGATGGTTAGAGTTTACCCCACACTCACTGATGAATTGTTGTACTGACGACTGCAAATCTCAGTCTGTAATTAATGATTGATGTTTGTGGAAACTTCCAGTTGCTCCATAAGTTCTGGTATGGCAAGGCGATTTTCTTTTTTATTATTATTATTATTACTTATACTGCCTTCTCGGCAGTTAAAGACGACCTATAGCAATCGTGTCAATTCTGGACCTCTTGTAAGATTCTTTTTAATATTATTGTGCGTTATTCTGTTTTGAGAATGAAGTGCGGGACCATTCCAGATGAAATGCCTAAAAACCGCGATCAAGGGAACTGGTAAGAAGAAAAAGTAGAATTTGACTAACTCCGGTCCAACCTCCGGAAATCCACTAAAGCTTTAATCCTCTCATCCAAGGAGAAATTAGTGATTGTAATGATTCCTGTCTTTGAGGCGGGCTCTGATTATAGACCGAAGACATTACAATGATGCTCGAAAAAGATCTAAGCGCGAGGTAAGGTAGCGGTTCAATGAGGAAACAGAAGCTCACTTATTAACCTGATCTTCCCGCCGAAACCATTGATTATCAGAGACCAGACGCCCTTTTCCCAGCAATTTAAAGTTTAACGTGGAATCTATATCACGAATCATTATCAGAAAACTTCTGAAACACAAAGAAATGATTGCTCGTTGTTAATGTAGAATAGTAAAAGTAAATTCGTGTCATGGTAATAATCTGATGACAGGCTTTTTTTTTATCTGTTGCGCAATGCCGCCCTATCGTAGCCGCCTAGTCTAACCCGGTAATCCTACCGGGTATAGGGAACCCATAGTATAACTTGGAATCTGAAGAACAGAAGAGTCTTTGAAAATACTCCCGAAACCGGGTTTCGAACCGGAGACTTTTCGATCTCCAGCTACACGCCTTAACAACTGAGCCACCAGGTCGCTCTCTGCGAAAGTAAAATTCATGATCGGTTTTTAAAGGGGTATGTACTCGGACTTAATTACCAGATGTCTCTGAGAGAGCTGAGTCTCCTGTAAGAGGTTATTGTTTGCTTGGGATCCTCCCTGGTGCGCCACCTGCGTCGCCCTTGACCGGACGCCGCTCTGCGCATGCGCGGGCCTGACCCAGTTGCACACTTCCCGCGCCACGCGGCCTGCGGCCCGCCCAGACACGCCGCTCACACAACTTTTGTTTTTGTTCCGCAGTCACCAGTTTGCACTCTCCACCAGATCTCACCGCGCTCAAGAAACATCACTCACCACTCATGAACAACCCACTGTTACTAACAGCACTGGCCATAAAATTATGAATTTTAGTTTAGAACCTGAGAAGCTACTGGGAAACGTTTAACTTTAACTAAAAATTTGATAAGGCGAAGATTATCATGCAAGCAGCAACAGTTTTTAGTCAGCTGCGTATCTTTAGAAACAGCCAGTTTACTAACTAGCCCAACAGTAAACCTGCCATTTTTAGGCTATTTTAATAATGCATGCGAATTGAAAAGTGATCGTGTAGATCAGTTGGTTTTATTTTATTTGTCGTATGGCTAAGCAACTAATACAATACATATAAATATATACAATGACAAGAACGTCGGTAGCGTTCACAAGTTGATATCCAGTTCTTCCATCCATTCTATGAAGGAACTTGTAGCTCCAAAAACATCTTCTAATGGTCCACCATACTTCCGTAGAGGGCATTCCCTGATACTATGCTCCACACTCTGGGAAGGAGCACCGCAGTCACATGCAGGAGAATCCTGAAGACCCCACTTATACAGCATGACGTTGCATTTCGCATGGCCTGTTCTTAGGCGATTTAGTTTGAACCACTTGTCTCTATTTAGATGGAATCCTGGAAGTCCAGTTGTGGGATCTTTAATATCTGGATGTTTTACAGATGCGGAGTTCCAGCTTTGTCGCCATTTTTCCGTGACATCAAAGTCAAATACATCTTGCCATACCGTATTTCAGTTGGTAAAGCGTCTGTATCAGGACGACCATGGTCGAGTTGAGGATCATTCTCCGAAGCTCAACATCCACGCCAACTCGTCACTGTGCAATGACAACCGGGGATTAAGCGTGGCGCTGACGATACAACCTGCTCTTTAGTGCTGAAATCATACGAGCGATTCAGGAACTCTGCCTTCGTCATTCCCAAGCTACGGATGTCAAGATTAACAACAAGACACTATAAGAGGCAATATGAAGATTTAACGATGTTTGTTATGTTGATAGTGTACCTGAAATGGGAGCATGTATTTCGCTATAAACTACAGATAAATTCACATGAAAAGTTATGACGTTATGTAGATATTTCTAATACCCATCTTTTTTTATAGCTAAGCAGCACCAATTTAGAAATAAATATAGAGATTTTATTGCAGTGCACAATCAAAAACTCGAGACCAAAAGAAAGTACAGGAAAATTAAAGCCTGTGGTCCGATTAAGTGTTATAAAGCACGAATGTCATAGCAAGAAATAAAGATAATTAAGTTCTTTTAGATCGTCAGAGTACGAGAACATATAAAGTGTCGCTCCGTCCTTTACGGAACAAAACAATATTTCTTTTATGGATGTGTAATCGAATTTCATTACTAGCTTGGACATGTGTTTGACTGATCTGCGACGTTTCGTAGAGAGAAGCCACATGAATGTTGCTCAAGGAGACAGTTGCGTCCAATTTAAGGCGCTTAGCGTAGCACTAAATGAGCCTCAGTTAGTGTACGCAGATCGCTTACCGTTAGTAATATGCCGTTTCCAAACGCTACAGCTTACGAAAGTCATGTTATATGCGCAACAGTATGCATTATGGAACGAATTTTTCCATACTCTTTTCTAAATTGTCGTCTCATCGAGGACATGACCTTGGAAATAAGTTTAATTGTATATCAGACTGAAGTTTTAAAATAATCTTCTCTGGTATCAAGTTGAATTAAATCGTAATTTCCACATTTCATCATAAGCTTATTCGGACTTTTTTATAGTCGAAAATTCAAGTGGAAAAATCTTGTTCACTTGTAAGCCCACAGCATTATATAAAAGTTTGTTGCTGACAACTTGTCACAACAATATTATCTTTTTCACTCATAAGATAAGTACATATAAATTATAAAGTCTTACTTTTGTCGGTTACTAGTTTTAATATCCGCTGAACACTCATTTTCATTATACGTCTTGAGTGGTGCTCTTATATTCCTCTGTACTGAATGTGGGAAGTACGACAGATCAAAATGAGACGAGCGCTCAAACCAGTGTCATTTCTAATGCTAAGCGCGTGTTTTATTCCCCACATACTCACGAGAAGTCAAATTAGGTTTAGAATTCAGAAAAGATATTTGTTGGGGGTAGCTATCACATATGTAACATAACGGGTATCATAGCGAAATCTTTTTTTTATGTATTTTGTATTATAGTTAGGTCTGGGAATTTTCGAACTGCTTAAGGAGTTATGTTACACTTTCACGGCTTTGTCTTTGATTAATGGAAGTACTTCTAATTAATTCTTTAATAACGACTGGAATTGTAGGTAGAGGAGAACACCACCAAGAATGGTGGGTGTGCGGTAACACTCTGGCCTTGCATTCGGGAGGACGCAGGTTCGAATCACCGTCCGTGCATCCAGATTTGGGTTTTCCATGGCTTCCCTAAATCACTCCTTCAAAAAGGCCATGGTCGAATTCATTCCCGCTCCTTGTTCCCAATCACATGCCACCTCCAATGACCTCGACATTGAAGAGGTGTAAAGCCATAAGTAAAAAAAAGAAGAACTCAAAAAACATTCATATACAACTTTCAACTAAGTTAACGTCACAATTGGCCAGTGATTTCATTGGCTGTCGTCTTCGCGATTTCCTTGTATTAACTGCACACATTGGGCAGACGTTTATGATTTATTTCAGGACTCTGTCAACCTACATAGTTCCTGTCTTTCCTAATGTTTAATCTTTAGAACATGTACACTGCACCTGACAAGAATGGCCAAGAAAAATGTCTGAAATATGTAATTCATCTGAACTGATGTGTTTTAATATTTTTAAGTGTAATATTTTAGCATAACAATAATTAATAAATAAAACAAAATAATTGAGCACTAATATTGTGATGAGGCTCTTTGACGGCATTCAGGAACCGACATGAAATATTGCACAACTTACGACACTATTTCTAACAAATCGTTTTTAAGACTTACGTCGTTAACCCTCAGCAACTTCTCAACTAAGTACCACACACAAAGAACTAATTGTTACTGGTACGTTGTCTGCAAAATATCTACAGACTGACTGAGCGTGGTGCGTGAGCGGTAACACTGTGGCATCATGTTCGGGAGGACACGGGTTCGAATCCCCGTCCCGGCATCCAGATTTGAGATTTCCATAGTTTTCCCAAATCACTCCAGGCGATTGCCGAGACGCTTCGTTCAAAAAGCCATGGCCGAATTCCTTCCAGTTCCTAGTCCCCGGTCCTTTCCTGACACTAATGACCTCGACGTCGACGAGGTGTAAAAGCATAAGCAAAAAATCTACAGAGTCATCTATTAATTCAGTGATTATAACTGCGTATAGGTACATCCCTTAATCGTCTTTGCTCTTGCTTCAAAACCATGGTTACTATCTCGGTTTTCTGCAGCTGTGAAAGACAAAACAAACAATTATTTTATCATGTAAAAAAGCTGTGAATACGAAACTCTTCCGTTTGGATATAAAGCTGTAACGATGCATAACTACATATTTTTTGCGGGCGCGCGCTGCATATAAAAGCAAGCAAGAAATACAAAGTACTTATATAAAAACAACGGGAGTCGTGGGAGAAAGAGTCGTGATCTGTCCGAGAGAAAGGCAACGCCCTGAGACATGCACCACGTGTGAGCAATAACACACACTGCGCATGCATTACAGCGCGTGGCGTGCCGCGGGTAGTCAAGGGCACAGGAGAGTGGGACAAGACAACACCAGAGTCCCGCGTTGAATCTGTTAACATTCACATGTGTCAACGTGCAATGGAGGAGCTCAACAGCTGAACATTTCACTCGAGATGTCGCGATTCCGAAACGCGATTCCGAAACATGTTAGGACGAGATATCAATTTATACAAATCGCCTAAGACGAATAACTGGTGAGTCCTTTCTCTATTACCTTTCATTTCGTAACTATAAATTCATGACTGTCGCTGCGTATTATAAATGCTAACATCGATGAGATTTTGAAGAATGTACTGTGAATGAAGAACAGCAACAAACCTGAACCTTGAAAACAACTTTCGATAGTAAATTTCGATAGTAAAAAGTCGCAAGAACACCAGAAACGGCTCTGTAGTATAGTCCAGGTGAATAGGACTGAACAATGCGAGGTTACAAGTGATGGCTTGTCGCATCTGCACGAGGTGTTAAAACAGTTTTGGCATAAGAAAGTCTGTTAGGAAGGGTTTCACACTTTTTTAACACAAATTTCTTTGTATTTTCAATAGATATTGGTTTTTAGCTACTAAGTGACACAACCAACATGAAGTCTTTTTCTTGTATCTATTTCTTTGACTTCACTATGTCTGTAGACGGCAGAATGTATGGACATCACAAGAGAGAAAACAATTAAAAACGTACATGCCGATCACGAACCGGATACCTCTTTCAAGGTGGGTATAGCAGACTAGCCTCTGTCGGCATTACAACTGCTCTCTTCTGTAGTCTATCCACTAATACAGGAAGGAAACGTTTCTAGAACACGCCTTTGCAGGTGAGTTGCGGCATCGCTATCAACGTACTCAAAACGACGACCTTCTGGGAACAAAAACAAGATGTTTAATCGCTCTAATACAAGTGAATACAGTTATATTATAAGTAGTTGCCAAATGTTCAGGAAGGGACAAAATTTTCTGTTGTTTCTTAATTCAGTGGCATGCCCCAAGAAGTAGAATAATGGTTATAAATAATGGTAATTTTATTTCATACAGGAAGAGTTTACTCTTCAAAGCCCGTTTTATTCTATTAAAGTTTTGTTTCTCGATTTGGTAACGATACAGAACTGGGAGAGTAATGAAAGGGTTATATCGAATTGGAGCTTATACAGGAATAATTAAGTTTAGTCCATGGCCTAAGTTAAGTTGGTTGGATCCCCTCGGAGGAGGCGAACAAAGCAAGTGTGAATGGAGGTAGGACGGTGAATAGTAAATGCATTGGACAGTTAATATAAAATTACCCAGCTTCATTGATGTGATCTATCAACATGTGAAAACTGATCAATTGTAGCAACTGTACCGGTATTTTGAAACGCGCACAAAAATTTATAGCAACTAATACTGGCTCGTATAATGTATAATTAACAATCGTGGTTTCGAAATTACAGATAACTAATCTGTAGTTCATTAGTTGTTAATATTATTGGATTTTGGAATTATTTTATCAATTGTACAACATCCCCAATAATGCTCTCACGTGGGATAAAAGTGAAAATATGTAATGTAACATCATCTAATCTAGGAATCAAGGTGCCTCATTTTCTTGAACATGAACTTTCCATGCTTTTGAGTTCGTTGTCGTTGATGATAAACTAATAAATTTGTAAAATGTCTGGAATTAAGTATTTAGAGAAGTAAAACAGAAGTTGTATCACACGAAAGGCTGCAATATACAAGTCGAACAGAGTTTAGGTTGACATAATCCATGGAGTAATAAATTATGGAAACATTTTCCAAGGATTTTATTAACGATAATTTTTTTGAGTATTATCATCCTCGAGGTTTTTATCACGTGGTATTTCGTTATTATCTTCGGATCACATCTCGTGTTTTTATTTAGCTCAGCTCTGTTATAATGTTGCGTAAAATCCTCACGAAATAATGATTACTTGATCGCGCTAACAACGAAAATACGTAAACAGAGGCACGTAGGAACAACTGCTGCAGTCTCACAGTACAGAAATCATGGCAACTTGCACGTATATTCAGTGACTAGGCTGTGGCATAATTTAACACTTGAACGGCGACGAATGTTCGTGTGAAACCTGGCACCCACTGGGCGTGTGGAGTGTGCCCGGGTGGGCCAGCATCCTCCTTGCTTCCTGGTGAGGACGCCAGGAGAATACGGCACCGCGGCGGTCAAGGACGTCACACTCTTTGTTTGTCCTCCGCTGCTCTGGGCTCCTCCACTACACAGTGTGCAGTGTGCCCGGAAGGGCCAGCATCCTCCTTGCTTCCTGGTGAGGACGCCAGGAGAATACGGCACCGCGGCGGTCAAGGACGTCACACTCTTTGTTTGTCCTCCGCTGCTCTGGGCTCCTCCACTACACAGTGTGCAGTGTGCCCGGGAGGGCCAGCATCCTCCTTGCTTCCTGGTGAGGACGCCAGGAGAATACGGCACCGCGGCGGTCAAGGACGTCACACTCTTTGTTTGTCCTCCGCTGCTCTGGGCTCCTCCACTACACAGTGTGCAGTGTGCCCGGGAGGGCCAGCATCCTCCTTGCTTCCTGGTGAGGACGCCAGGAGAATACGGCACCGCGGCGGTCAAGGACGTCACACTCTTTGTTTGTCCTCCGCTGCTCTGGGCTCCTCCACTACACAGTGTGCAGTGTGCCCGGGAGGGCCAGCATCCTCCTTGCTTCCTGGTGAGGACGCCAGGAGAATACGGCACCGCGGCGGTCAAGGACGTCACACTCTTTGTTTGTCCTCCGCTGCTCTGGGCTCCTCCACTACACAGTGTGCAGTGTGCCCGGGAGGGCCAGCATCCTCCTTGCTTCCTGGTGAGGACGCCAGGAGAATACGGCACCGCGGCGGTCAAGGACGTCACACTCTTTGTTTGTCCTCCGCTGCTCTGGGCTCCTCCACTACACAGTGTGCAGTGTGCCCGGGAGGGCCAGCATCCTCCTTGCTTCCTGGTGAGGACGCCAGGAGAATACGGCACCGCGGCGGTCAAGGACGTCACACTCTTTGTTTGTCCTCCGCTGCTCTGGGCTCCTCCACTACACAGTGTGCAGTGTGCCCGGGAGGGCCAGCATCCTCCTTGCTTCCTGGTGAGGACGCCAGGAGAATACGGCACCGCGGCGGTCAAGGACGTCACACTCTTTGTTTGTCCTCCGCTGCTCTGGGCTCCTCCACTACACAGTGTGCAGTGTGCCCGGGAGGGCCAGCATCCTCCTTGCTTCCTGGTGAGGACGCCAGGAGAATACGGCACCGCGGCGGTCAAGGACGTCACACTCTTTGTTTGTCCTCCGCTGCTCTGGGCTCCTCCACTACACAGTGTGCAGTGTGCCCGGGAGGGCCAGCATCCTCCTTGCTTCCTGGTGAGGACGCCAGGAGAATACGGCACCGCGGCGGTCAAGGACGTCACACTCTTTGTTTGTCCTCCGCTGCTCTGGGCTCCTCCACTACACAGTGTGCAGTGTGCCCGGGAGGGCCAGCATCCTCCTTGCTTCCTGGTGAGGACGCCAGGAGAATACGGCACCGCGGCGGTCAAGGACGTCACACTCTTTGTTTGTCCTCCGCTGCTCTGGGCTCCTCCACTACACAGTGTGCAGTGTGCCCGGGAGGGCCAGCATCCTCCTTGCTTCCTGGTGAGGACGCCAGGAGAATACGGCACCGCGGCGGTCAAGGACGTCACACTCTTTGTTTGTCCTCCGCTGCTCTGGGCTCCTCCACTACACAGTGTGCAGTGTGCCCGGGAGGGCCAGCATCCTCCTTGCTTCCTGGTGAGGACGCCAGGAGAATACGGCACCGCGGCGGTCAAGGACGTCACACTCTTTGTTTGTCCTCCGCTGCTCTGGGCTCCTCCACTACACAGTGAAAGCTCGGCTGGAGAAAGCCCCTTCACCACACAACCTGATGCTTTCTTTGACGTCGAATTGCTTTGTCTCAAAGCCTTGAATTTTTCTTTTCTATCTAATATGGCGAACAAAGGACTGGAGATGATTTATCTTTCATAATAAATAATAGCTACACGGATTTCATCTTCTTCACCACGTCTTCCCCAACCTATTGACGTCTGCTGCCTTCTGTGAGTTTTCTCATCGTTGGTATGGTCAAATATGGAGCTTTGTTTTTGCGGCCGCATGCTGTTGCTGACACCATTTTATACATAAGGGGACATCCATTAATCACGTGAGCTCAAATTGGTGGGTGGTGGGAGGGAAAGGGTAATGTCAATGGGTAGGAGGGGGATCGATAAATAATATCACGTCAAGTTTTGTTTCCAGGTTGCCCCCCCCCCCTTTCAAAGAATATTCTGCCGCCCCTGTTCGTAGAACTTAAAAAATAAATAAATAATAAATAAACAAACAAGTCACCACTTCTTCAAACATAATCTCACGTAATAGGGTGTGTCCCACCATATCTCACCAATGGGAGGGAGGGGTCCAAATATTAAGGTAAACACCTCATGTAAATAATCAACGCCCCCTAAGTACCAATGGGGGAAGTGAAGTGTTGTCATCTTTCTGTGAAGCTATTTCAGCGTGTGACAAGAGTATATTTTGTTTGTGAAATGTGTAGTTTATGGGGACTCGCCTATATGACTACGGAAAACCGCAATCAGGACGGCAGGTCCGCAGGGTCCTGGAATCGTTGTACCTGTACCTATCGCCTCAGCGCACTGAGCCACACTAGCGGGTACTTCAACTCCACTATGTGAAGGCTTTTAAATGATGTATGAAGCATCATAACCCAGACCCGTCTAACCTGATCTTGATAATGTGCGCTGGTTGCAAACGAAGGACATATGTTTTTTTTTTTTTTTTTTTTTTTTTTAAATGGCATTCGGCCGTGTAGCCATTCAGCCAGCAACTGATTTTTCTTTTTTATTCGTCAAGTGTGTATATCGATTATTCTCTTGTTATTATTGATGATAACCAGTGACAGGACAACACAGAACGGACACAACACTTAATTAAAACCACCCATGCCCTTGGCCGGACTCGAACCGGCGACCTCTGCGACGCGAAGCCAGCTCGCTAGCCCCGCGCTACCGAGGCCGGCTGACATATGTTGTTGCCAAGATGTAAAGAGAACTACGCCAGCTAAGTGAGCCTCTGATACACATTATAGGAAGAAGAGGGCCATAACATGTTGTATTGACTAACATACGAGAAGGGAATTATGCGAATGATTCGTCTAGTTTATGGGAGTGTAATGAGGTAAGATATTAACTCAAGCAAAGAACAGTGAAGATTGAGAATAATCTCAAATATTGGAATGGAGATGGATGGGAAGTATAATTTGACAAATCTCATTAAAAATAGAGGGTGCATGAAAAGTAAGTAGAAAAGAAATGTCAAGGCAAAGAAACGATTAGAATGGTGCCTACGAAAGGAACAGGAATGAGGATGTTAGAACGATAAATATTTTACTCTGGATAGCAAAGAAAATAATTTCCTAATACCGCGCGGAGTATTTTTCATCATGATACGAACACAAATACAATAGAAACACACATACAACATGAAAAAAACAACAATCAAAATATCTATGCTGCCGAATACAGAAATAGTACAAAAGTTGCCTCTTTTACAACTGTTTTCTCTGAAGTTGACAAAACAAAAATAGAAATGCTCACAGATAGACGTCATGAGCAAAAAAATACGAATACTGTGAAGTTTTTTTATGGTAGTATATCGAAGTAAGAGTAATGTTGTGTTTGTCAAACCAGTGGGCAATGCTCTCTCACTGCAAGGTAGAAGGTCAACGACCTTGCCGCTTGCACCAACAGCTCTGCGTTGTTTTGAGCGCACGCCTGTAGTCCGTGGAATCCCTGCATTTAAAATAACTTTGTCAGATCTCCAGAAAAACAAAACTATCAGCTCCACCACAACTCGCTCGGCTATACTTAGACGCCCACCGCCTCTCCAGGCAGTCGATCGCGACACGGACAAGTTCCCAAAGCCCTGTTAATCAGAAACTTGCTGCTTGCAGGTCGACTACCGTGTTAGAATTAACGGCGTGCTAAGCTTGCGATTAACTATAGTGCGGCTGAAGCAGCCCGAAAAGTTTGCCAGTCTCGTTACCTTTACTATGGGACACGTGTGACAGGGGTTATGTTCGAACTAGGATTCTGGAAGGCTGTGATTCGATCTCCTGCATCAGAAGCAATCTCTGACTTTTCGATGAGTCTCATAAGATTACTTTTGGCGAATATACGACTAGTTTTCTTGCCATTTCTTGTCAAGAGTCATACGCCGTGGGATCACTACTTTCCTCCTGCCAAAATTATATTTAAAACAAATTTCACTAATCACTAATTAAGTCGTTCTATCTCCCTTTTTAAGTTTCCTAATCTACCTGCGCTATTCAGACTTCTAACATTCTACGCTCCGGTCCGTAGAATGTCTCTATCATTCTGATGACTCCTCCCACCCGGAGATTCGGTTTGGGGACTACTTTACCACCGGAAAAATTTACCTAGGATTATGCCATCATACTATATGTAATTTGAGAGTATTACATCGCCTCGGGATACCTGTTGGGTCTTTGATGCAGTGGCATCTCGTTACCTTTAGCATCCCCATCCCGTTGATCATTTCCGATTCATCCGTATTTAAGGGCCGTTTCCAACCCCAAGGCAAGAGAGTGCCCATTTAAAACACTTAAACAGTAATATTATCTCCGTCATAGTAATAATATATTTCACTTTACTGGACTTCACGCAAATTGTTTATTAAATTCAAATTACTGATAAAATGTTTCAAATAGTTTATGTTTAAAATCGTTTCTTTGACGCTACAGTCAATCTGTATAGTTATTAGATTATTGTAATACGAATGAACAATACTGTATCATTCAATTGAACCTTTAATAATTGCAGAGTTTCTCGAGGCATAGGCATAAAGCAGTTTCCCAACTTGTTGAGTTCCATTCCACTGTGTGTCGAGAAGTCTGCCTTCTGAATACACAGAGCAGAACGAGCTGATTTTGGAATTTAACCACGATGCAATAGTCAGTTAGATTAATTAATGTTATGTTTTTACAATTGGACTGGAGTCTGATCTAATGTTACCGTCATCGAATTATTTAAAAGAAGAGTTTTATTCATCTAGCGATTTCTTATTTGTTTTAAGGTTGCAACCTGTCAAAATAATTAAGAAATTGAGTAAATACTTTGGTGGAAGTATAATTCCCTTAGTAATCAAACCAAGCTGCAAACTATCAACCAACGGATAAGATAACACTAAGTCCAACTGTTATCTCGTAGCCGGTCCAATAATCTCGTTTTCGACAAGCCTTGAGGCTTATTTTTTTTAATATAAGTTAAATTTATTTTAATTTATGTCCTGTAGTGTTAAATACATTCCTTTAGACAAAATATGATTGGGATGGTACGCAGAATTTTAAAAATTAAAATAAAAAAACTAGAGTTTTTACAAGATTTCTACTCGTGAAATGCGTCTGCGAGTTTCGTGAACAATAAAGCATCTCATGATACAGCAAAACATTTATACAGCCTAAGCCTGTCAGTGAAGAATTTTAAAATTTCGATATACCGAAACAGTATGAAAATCGCGATTAAATTGACAGAACCTTGGGAATTTAAACTAGCTCTTATGGTATCTCTTTCCTCCTGTAAAAGGTTTTCTCTGAGTTCTTAGCTAAAGAGTTGTGTTGTTTTGTATAAATTCGAAAGCTCTAATACGAATAACCATGCAGCGTATTCAATAATCTCCTGCTACTTATCAAATTATAAACGTAAGAGTAATTTAAGCTTTTAGGTTTGGGTATGTTTTGACGATCATCTCCATCTATGTTTGCACTCTGCAATTAACAAAACTGATTACACATATCAGTCACCAAGGAGACTCCACGAACTTCATTACTCTTAGTTATGTATGAATAAAAATGTAAATCGCATTATGAACTTTAAAACTAAGTCCGTTGCTGTTATTTCTTCATCAGCTTCCCCCTTTGCAATTATGTGTAGCTGTTACTTATTTTCCATTCTTTTCTATGTGCTTTCTCAACTCCTGTAAACACAGTACTAATAGCTACTACCAGGACTTGTATATTTCCTAACTTACAGACCGTTCACTATTTTTCTAACGTAACTTTTGTTTCCGCATATAACATCGGAATAAATATAAGATCAATTACGTATACCGCATCAGTTAATCATCTTCGTCAATTTCAATAACTTCAATTTACACAGAAGAAGGTGTACTTGTATGAGTATGTTTCTAAGTTTAGGAAGCCTAACATACTACCGTAGCACAATGTGAATGTTTCTGTGGATCCATTTCACTTAAAATTATTTAATCCTTTTACTTCTTACATTGCTTTGTCTCTTGACGTCAACATACTTTGCTGGCATAATAATCATAATAGTCGATAATAACGACAGAACGAACGTAAAATCGAAATATGAGTGGCTGTTACTCCAGAACGTAGTTCAACGAGCTAATCGTAAGTGATCTTGCAGTTTTTTAATTTGGAAAATCACACAATCCAGGCAGTGTTGATGATATTTAATTTTTAACGCCACAGTCCAGGAAACTAGAAGCTGAAACTCAATTAACAGGAAAATCAGATATCAAGTTTTCTGCAGGTCCAGCTTTATGCTAACCAAGGCGAAGTTAATGCTAAGAGGCTGCTCAACAGAGCAGAGATATTTTAAAAGGCAGCACGCGCAACGGAAAAACGATAAAAGCTGGCGCGTGGCTGAAATCTTTCCTCTTATTCTGTCGCGTAGCTAGCAAAGGTCAGGAGTCAAGCCAGTGATAATTAACGATGAATTTGCAAATAAATAAAATAGATAATTTTCCGTACGTTGAGCGCAGTGCTGCCATTTCTACGGATTTTTGTAAAAAGTTACGATTTTCGGATTTTGTTAAAATATCTACGGATATTTGCTATTTTTTATTATTTGTTGATTTTTCCTTATATTGGAGTTTTGTTAAACTTTGAGCGTATAGTGTTAATGCATTACAGAATTGTTAATAACTGTGAATCATTTCCTTGCAACCGCTCGTGTGAACCAACGATTGAAATAAAGCTCATATTTTGTTTGATTATAGATTTTACAGATCTTAAAAGACTGTAATACAGAACTATCGGCGCACTCTTTATGCACGGTGATATGCTCGTTTGTACGGCTTACAAAGCAGTGCCTTTCGATAAGTCAAAGTGTTCGCAGTATTTAACATTTTCTGTTACCGAAGATATGCTAAATTTAATGTCCACAAAGAAAATAGATAATGTATATTTCCCCCCCCCCCTTCCCCACATACACACGAAAGATTAGGCGCAGCAGCAGCAACGATGAGAGTGACGATATATAAAACATGTTCAGAGATATTTCTTACTTTCAATGTAGAATATTATTTTGTATTTTGAATTTTAAAGACCTGGAAATAAAGTGTTCTTAGTTTTGACTCTCTCTTCAATAATTATTGTTTTAGTCTTTTAGTTGCGACTCTCCGGATTTTTGTACCCAATCTACCGAAATTTTAGCGGCCATCTACGGATATTCAAAACAAAGAGGCTGGCAGCACTTGTTGAGCGTAACAAATTTAATTCTATGTTTGCATTTTCTTCGTACCTGAACACACATACACTTCGCTCCAGAACGCCTTCCATGGTGACTGCAAAAACCTAATTCAAAATCAGTTTGACATTACTCAGTCTGAGAGAAGTGACTGGGAGGAATCATCGCCAATACATTCAAGAGACCTCCAGTGTATCTCTGAAAAGCCACCTGGTTTTGACCTAACTAGAAGAACGCAGAATGCTATAAATAGAATTAGGATCAATCACTGGTTACCACATTGGTTCGGGGAGGTACAACGGGACAATGTTTGAGTCCTGTATCAGCGTACCAGCCGTTCTGACTGAGGTTTTTTAGGGGTTTTTCAGCAGTAGCCTCGGTGAATGCTGGATGGTCCCCAATCTCCGACTATTAAACATTTTGCAAACAAAAATACACATATCGTAGAAACCATACGTTACACGACTTGCAGACAAATGGCAACACTTAAGCTTCTCCCCCCCCCCCCCCCACCACCAATTCCTCCAGTAACTGACAATCCTTGCTTCTAACTACACTATTGAAAAGTTGAAGAAATTTTTAATCAAGGCTTCTCGTCATCAATAGGCTCCATTCGCAAATAATTGTAATAATAATAATTATGGCAAATCATGACAGATGAGACTTCATCCCCGGAATGTGACTGTGAAACACAACGCCAAACGATCTACCAAATAATGCAAGAGGGCGTAGCCAGGCCATTTTAGTTATGTCCTGGATGTGAATAAGACTCTACTATGTTTTTAGACTGAACATGAGCTTATAATTTTTACTAATGTGTCTTCATTTACAATTATTTTAGGCTATATAGAGTGCTGAAATAAGATTTGTTTTAATGCCATTCGTTAATAATTTGCTTGCTTGCTACGAATCAGTCTTCAGTGGCTAAGACTAGAATAACGGAGTACAAAGTATATCCGCGTTAATGAAACAAACTTTCAAAGATGATTAAGAGGCCAAATGTATTCATTTTCAACATGGAGAATCGATATGATTAGCAGGCCAGTAAGTCGTAGATGATACAACATACCCGACCAACATATAGTCGAACATCATGAGAGATTGGAAAAAAATACTGCACTAATTCAATGCAGATGACGTGTGTTAAAAGTTTCAGTAATGCAATGAAGATGGTGTGATGTGTAGTATCTGATGTTGCGTACACGTATTTAGACTGTAATCTGTGTTGAAGTTGGTTCAACATAGTTGGATCCACAGCTCACTTTTCACACAGTGCTTGTGGATAGGCAGAGGAGGTCGTGTGTCGTGGCCAGCTCACCTGATCTGACCCCACTTGATTTTTTCTTGCGGGGCCATGTGGAGAGTCTCATGTACGAGACACCTTTGGAGCATAAAGAGGATCTCTCGGCAAGAATTCTTGCTGCCTTTGACGTCGTTAGAACGCACCGGGGTTATACCACCGCGAACGATAGGACTTGGTTCGACGTTGTCATGCTTGAATCGAGACTGTGGGACGCCATTTTGAACAACTGTAATAAATGTATTGAAATCTTGTAAAAGCAGTGCAAAATGAAATTATTACATCTACCGTTGATGATTCGTAAGATTTCTTATCCCGCTGTCAAATAATTTTGGATTATAACCTGCTACTCAGCCGTTTGCTCGCATGGTTTCCGTATCTCACATCGACACATTTGTTGTTCTCTACCGTCCCTCTATATTTGTATCATTATTACGGAAACACTTTGTATGGGTTTGCTTTATCACAGAACATCATAAATCTTTGAGATGAAAGGCAGTATTGTATAAAATTTTGAGAGATGTTCTGTAGCAGAAGAGAATGGTTGGAGACACAAAAAATGTCTCAAGAAGGGCAACGTGTTTTTTGGAAGGCTACTATAGCTCCTAGTACAGAATTACAGATTTAATACTGCGCATAACTTAAGATAAGCTGAAAGTCATAGCGGATGACTGCTTTGCTATCTTTAATTTTCCACTCATTATGATGAAATAGTAAGCAGGACCACAAACTTGTTAACATGATAAAGACAAGACGGAAAAGATTGGGGAAATAAGACTTGTTCTCTGCATGGAATTACGAAATAGAATAAGAGAATGTGACTAATGTAAATTACCATCTGCAGCCAAAAATATTTTTAAATGCAGAAGGAAGGTGAAGATTTCTACAGGGTGATTCAGGACCAATGGTAAATATTGAAGAAGGTGGTAGTATGAATAAAATTGAGTAAAAAAATTCTCAAAAACATGTGTCCGATTTCCATTCGTTTTGGAGACTCAGTTGCTAAAATGTTACGCATAAAATAAACCTCAGAAAATGATCGAGAACTCATAAATAACTTTTTGAAGTACTTTATTCATGCAACAACAGTCGCTTATTTTACAAAAGATTAAATTAAATGTTCAAAAATCTCCCCATCAACTTCAATATACTTTGCAGCTCTCTTCCCAACAGCAGGAATAGCTCTTCTGAGTAAGTTTTTCTGTACTTTTATGACGGTAGCAGTGTTTACAATGCGAGCGAGTAATTCGTCTCTTGTGTTTACTTTTTTTCGTAAACTTCGTTTTTTTAACCATCCCCACACACAAGAATCTAATACGGTAAGGTGCATTACATTCCATCACCTGTGTCTCTAAAACTAATGGAAATCGGAATGTTGATATAAACATTTTTTACTTAATATTGTTCATACTACCACCTCCTTCAATATTTACTATTTTTCCTACATCACCCTGCATTACGCAGGAACTTAATTCTAGGAGGTAAAAAGATGTTGCTGATACCATTGATGTTTGACAACAAGACAGTGACCACGCCTATCATATATATTATTTCTATAAGGTATTTTTTTCTCACAAGTCTATATCTTCTTTCATACTTAACCGAAATCAATGAATGAGGTGTCATTTTAAAGCTTATGGTCTCCACTTTGGTTAAATCGTATTTTAAGCAAGAAAGTTTTCGTAATTCGACCCTTAAAGGGCAAATTGTAAATTTTTCTAAAATGCGTTTTCTGTGTTACGAGTCAGTTATCTCCCTGGATACCTATCTGAAACCGTTTTATGAAGTATCGTTTTAAAGATTAAGATCTCCGCTTTAGTGACGTCATATATTAAGCCAGAAATTTTTCGGAATTCGACCCTTAAAGGGCAAAAGTATCAATATTTTTGCAATGCGTTTTTGTGTCACGAGCGATTTATCTCCCTTAATATCTAACCGATATAGATAAATGAGGTATCATATTAAAGAATAAGGTCTCTGCCATGGTAACATTATATTTTAAGAAAGGAATTTTTCGTAATTCGACCCTTATAGGGCAAAAATGTCACTTTTTCTAAAATGCGTTTTTTTGTATCTCGAGCCATTTATCTCCCTGGATATCTAACCAAAATCGATAAATGAGGTAGAATTATGAGGAGTAATGTCTCAGCTTTGTGACATCATATTTTAAGAAAGAATGTTTTTGGAATTCAACCCTTAAAGGAAAAAAGTATAAATTTTTCTATTACCGATTTTTGTGTCACGGGCGATTTATCTCCCTTGATATCTAACCGATATAGATAAATGAGGTATCATATTAAAGAATAAGGTCTCCGCCGTGGTAACATTATATTTTAAGAAAGGAATTTTTCGTAATTCGACCCTTAAAAGGCAAAAATGTCAATTTTTCTAAAATGCGTTATTTGAATCTCGAGCCATTTATCTCCCTGGATATCTAACCAAAATCGATAAATGAAGTAGGAATATAAGGAGTAATGTATCAGCTTTGTGAAATCATATTTTAAAAAAGAATGTTTTTGGAATTCAACTATTAAAGGGAAAAAGTATAAATTTTTCTATAACCGATTTTTGTGTCACGAGCGATTTATCTCCCTTTATTTCTAACCGATATAGATAAATGAGGTATCATATTAAAGAATAAGGTCTACGCCGTGGTAACATTATATTTTAAGAAAGGAATTTTTCGTAATTCGACCCATAAAAGGCAAAAAAGTCAATGTTTCTAAATGCGTTTTTTGTGTCTCGAGCCACTTATCTCGCTTGATATCTATCCAAAATCGATAAATCAAGTACGATTGTGAGGAATAATGTCTCAGCTTTGCTGACATCATATTTTAAGAAAGAAGTGTTTGGAATTCAACTATTAAAGGGAAAAAGTATAAATTGTTCTACAACGTATTTTTGTGTCACGAGCCTTATATTTCCCTTGATATCTAATCGATATATATAAATGACATATCGTATTAAAGACTAAGGTTTCCGCCGTGGTAACATTATATTCTAAGAAAGGAATTTTTCGTAATTCTACCCATAAAGCGCAAAAATGTCAATATTTCTAAAATACGTTTTTTGTGTTTCGAGCCATTTATCTCCCTGGATTTCTAACCAAAATCGATAAATGAAGTAGGAGTATGAAGAGTAATGACTGAACTTGGTGACATTATATTCAACCTCACTATTCATCGCATTTTATTCGCGAAATTTTCGTACGGGTCGTCTAGTAACGCTTTAAAACTGAAAAGGAAAAACCTGGAAATAATTGCGAAAAGTGGTGTAGGATTTAAAATAGATGGGATCATTCATATTTCTTCAATATATAGGACATAACCTGATGCGAACATGTATCCAAGTTGTACACCGCATTATCTAGACTATCCAAGTTGATGATACTTTTTTCGTTTAATTTAGTACCGTCTAATTAATCTCATATTTATTTTATTTTGTTTCCGTTACTGAATGTTGGGTATTTGCTGGAATGTTATTAATTTAAGGGACATAGAAAGTAGTCAGTTGTATATGTATAGAGTATGCGGTAGACAGTGCTACTGACGCTTCAGGGGGAAATGAAAGATGAGAACGTATTTTTATGTTAGAATTACCCGGAATAAACCTTAAGTGAGAATACAGCACGTGATGCTGCATGCCTCGTTCTATTGGCACTCCTTAAGCTACGAATCTCCGAAACGATATTTAAGGAAGCCGACTACCATTTTTAGTTTAACTATGCCACAAACGGCGCATACATTAAACTTTTTTAAATCACGGGTTGTTAATAAGTCGTCCCATTTTATTGAGTAATTTGGATGTGGCATTGACAAACTGATTTTACTTTGTATTGCAAGTTTCGTTTTTAACGCAGAATCTAGGAGAAGATTAATTATTGTTCTTTCAACTGAATGTGGCACTTTAAGCCACTCAACCGGTTTCATTGTTTTTAATATACATCATCTCCATAAGGGTTTCATACAATTCAAAAGTTTTACCACTACCACAGTGAATAAATTAAGAGGCAAACGAAAAATTTAATTAAACCGGCTCTTGACCAAGAATGGACTCGAACCAGTGACCATCTTATACCGTCAGCCTCGGTGGATATAGATTCTAAACTATTCCCAAAAAGGTTCGCATTTTTCCAGCTCTTTTCAGTAAAATTTGTTGCCTTTGAAACGAATATTTCTGAAGCGGCAGAGGGCGAACATTTGTGCATTCATGTGGATGACTGGGATAACCACCTTGAATACGTAATCAAGGTGACCCACAAAGCTAATGCCTCGCCAAGTCCAGTAAGGCAGCTGTAGAGTCAAGATTGATGTATTTGTCAGGTAATGTATACGGGAAACTGTTTGGATTCTCCTAATTTCAGTCAATAATGGCATGTAAAAATGGTTACAATATTCATTTCGTTAGCAGATGGCTCTCCATATTGTTTCATCTTATTCTTTCCTTTAACTTCACATCACGGAACCGCATACACTAGAAAGCAGGTGGCGGAGTTTGATGAAGAAGATCGGCAACATCTTGCTTCGTATGGCGTTAATTATTATTTCTCCTCATCTTTATCTATTATTTCTGTGCTTTTTTGTAGAATTATTTTACCGTTATTTAATTCCATATGCTCTGTGACAGCGTTTCTGGGTCGCTCGCCATGAATAACATCTGTTACATCCTGTTTCTTTGGCGATAATTAGTTGATTAATTAAGTTCCGGCTTCAGGCAATCAACTATCCTTCTTAAATTCTGGAACTCTTCTTCACACTTTCTTGAAATTAAATGGGGATTATTCTCTGCCAACTTCAATTTTGAAACCTTGTTACGTCGTCGAAGATTTTATATACAATCGAAGATTTGTTTAAACGTTAATTGAGAGTCCTAAATGAATTGTCTGCATTATGGTTACATGATGACAAGAGACAGACCCACCCACGTCGGTGCTTTACTTCAACAAAGTTGTATAACAACTGAACCAGTTCTGAAACTAAACCAGCTGCACGCCGAACGGCAACGTACGAAACACAGTGGAACATTCAAGGATTACATAATAATCTACTAATTGCAAATGATAATTGTAAATGTTTCAGATTAATTTACAACGATTATAAACATCGTTTGAGAGTTTTTAGTTACGAAATTTGAATGAAATAAATAATCGAAATGTTTCGAAATTAATTGAAATAAAGTATCACGCTACTGTCAGTCCTAAATAATGCTAACTTAATTTTCATTTATGCAGGATGGAAACTGATCTGTTCCTTTACAATTATCACGGATACAGAAATTTAAATCAAGACACAAATGTTGGAATCCAGTGGTTTATTTTCAGGTGTGGCATAACATCCAAATTTTTTCTTGCCGCTTTCTTCAAGCTCTGTGGTGGAGCATTAGCTGACGCTTCTTGTGTTGGCCACTGATATTTATTTTTGTAATTTTCTAGGCAACTTTAATATTTAGCCATTTCGATTACTATACTGAATCAAAATGGATACACAATACAGCTGGGAAGGATACTGACACAAATCATTGTCCTGTTAGAGTCAGATTTCACAAAACAAAGTCTAATTAGTCACAGCTGAAAGTTACCTCGGTATCAACCACCGCAACCACTGCAATTAACTGTAGTGTACGCTTTGATAACTACGCTGAAGAGCCAAAGAAACTGGTACACCTGCCTAATATCGTGTAGAGCCCCCGCGAGCACGCAGAAGTGCCGCAACACGACTAATGTCTGAAGTAGTGCTGAAGGTAATTGACACCATGCATCCTGCAGGGCTGTCCATAAATCCGTAAGAGTACGAAGGGTGGACATCTCATCTGAGCCGTACGTTGCAATGCATCCCAGATATGCTCAATAATGTTCATGTCTGGGGAGTTTGGTATCCAGCGGAAGTGTTTAAACTCAGAAGAGTCTTCTTGGAGCCACTCTGTAGCAATTATGGACGTGTGGGGTGTCGCATTGTCCTGCTGGAATTGCCCAAGTCCGTCGGAATGACAATGGACATGAACGGATGCAGGTGATCAACCATGATGCTTACGTACGTGTCACCTGTCAGAATCGAATCTAGACGTATCAGGGGTCCCAAGTCACTACAACACGCCCGTTGTCATTACAGAGCCTCCACCAGCTTGAACAGTCCCCTGCTGAAATGCAGGGTCCATGAATTCGTGAGGTTGTCTCCATACCCGTACACGTCCATCCGCTCGATATAATTGGAAACGAGACTCGTCAGACCAGGCAACATGTTTCCAATCATCAACAATCCAATGTCGTTGTTGACGGGCCCAGGCGAGGCGTAAAGCTTTGTGTCATGCACTCAGCAAGGGTACACGAGTGGGCCTTCGGCTCCGAAAGTCCATATCGATGATGTTTCGTTGAATGGTTCGCACGCTGACACTTGTTGATGGCCCAGCATTGAAATCCGCAGCAATTTGCGGAAAGGTTGCACTTCTTTCACGTTGAATGATTCTCTTCAGTCTTCGTTGTTCCCGTTCTTGCAGGATATTTTTCCGGCCGCAGCTATGCGGAGATTTGATGTTTAACCGGATTCCCGATTTTCACGGTGCACTTGTGAAATGGTCGTACGGGAAAATCCCCACCTCATCGCTACCTCGGAGATGCTGTGTCCCATATCTGGTGCGCCGAATATACCTTCAAATTCACTTAAACGTTATATCCTGCCATAGTAGCAGCAGTAACCGATCTAACGCCTGCGCCACACACTTGTTCTCTTATAAAGGCGTTGCCGACGACAGCGCCGTACTGTGAGTGTTTACATATCGCTGTGTTACATACACATGCCTATACCAGTTTCTTTGGCTCTTCAGTGTATAATAATGTGTTCGCGAGAGAAAATCTCTTACTAGAAAAACGAGCAAATGAATAAAATGCAAGCATGACTGTGGATGATATCCACCCAGTTGTAAGGTGATATTTTATAAGCGTCGGCATGGACCTTCCTTACTGTACCGGTGACTGGTCAAGGATTCAGAGAATCCCACTTCACGTTAAGCTATTGGCATCGCTGACAGTGCATTGACCTTCTCAGAATACCACGAGTGGCTGCTTCGATTTATGTCGGTTAAACGCAACTAAGCATTATGCACGGACCTGCGTACAGAATCACGACTAGCCTTTTTTTTGGTACAGGAACAATAAAGTATTCGTGCACATAATGAAAGCATGTTGTCCTATGAGTTTGACATCCACAGATAACTATTTCAGTTGCCACGCTCTGAATCACGTGCGGAGAAGTGAAATGAGTACGCGTTATCTTAGCAGTCGAAAATACTTCCACAGATAAATTTAGAATTTGCCCAAGTTACATTCCCTAAATTATTTGCGAAAGGATGAAGCGGAAACTTTTGATGTTAGGAGTGGGACACAACCTACAGATAACTTTTGAAGTTGGCCTAGTGCCATGTGTTGAATTATCTGGAGAAGAATCAAGTGGAAAATCTTATTTTAGGAATGGTCCCCATGCACCCAGAATATATATATTTTTTTATATAGTTATCACGATGTCGCAGGCTGGATTATTTGTTAGAGATTAAAATGGAAGATTTATCCTAGATGTTGCTTGTACATAGACATTTTACTTATGTAATTGATAAAATGTAACATCCTGAATTTTTTTTCTTCACCACATATTTCCAACATTTTGAGGTCGGTTGCCTCGGTGAGCTGTCGGACTTCGTACTAAGGGGGGAAATGAGGTGTTGCCATCTGTCTGTGAAACGTGTAACTATGTTCAGCGTGTAGTGAGTGTATTTTTTATATGAGAAGCGTGTAGTTTATGAGGTGAAGATCGGATGCCGTCCCAGCCTTCACCTTGATGTCTGCGGGGAATCGTCTAATACCGCTGTCAGCGCGGCGGGTACGCGGGGGCCTGGCTCGTGCCCAGTGCGTTGTAACCCCCCCCCCCCCCCGGTACAGTGCGCGGTGCCTTAGGGCAGGAAGCCACACTGGCGGGTAAAAAGCCACGCCCTGAATTATTTCGTAGGCAAAAGCTAATTCTAAATTGCGATTCATAGGTTGTATTTTGAGGAACTGTAATGCTCATACAAAGGAGATAGCGTATAAAACGCTAGTGCGTCCACATCTGGATTACTGTTTTGGAGTTTGGGATCCGTATCGCAAGGGCCTGATTGACTCAGTGGAGAGGGTGACTCGATTCGTGACTGGTTGCTACGGCCCTTATGAAAGCGTCACAGAATTGATACATAGATTGGGCTGGGATAGTTTGGAAGACAGACGACGTAGTTTGCGTTTGAATTTATCGGAGAATTTGCGAAAATTTTTAAATTATGAGTGCAATGAAATACTTCTTCCGCCAACCTATTTAGGTCGCAATGACCGGAAGGGTAAGATTCGATAAATAAGACGCCGTACTGATGCTTTTATGTATTCCTTCTTTCCTCGTGCTATTCGGGATTGGAATGCATGGGTTTAGGATTTGGTACTTAGCACCCTCCGCCACCGACAATGTTTGTGATTTGCAGTGTATGGATGTAGATGTAGATTTGCAAAAAAATGAAATAAAAACATATTTTCTCACGATCGGATAACGTAACGAAAGATAGCTTATGAATGTATCATATTACCGTGCGCCGAACTATTTGCGAAAAAATGAAAATAAAGTTTGTTTTACTATGCACCTGATCTCCAGATGTCTTTTGAAGTTGCTAAGTGCCGATTGCGAAATTACATGCAGTACAACGAATTGAATAAATGCTATCATACTGATGGAAAATAAGTCAACGGATACATTTGAAGTTATCGAAGAGGCGTGAGATAAATTAATGGAAGAATTTTATCTGTGATTGGAATACAGGACCTGCTGCTTTCTGAAGTTGGCTAAGTGCCTTGCGCTAAATTATTTGAGTGAGAATGTATTGCAAACATCGTATCTTAATACTGAGACAAACAGCTAGATATAACGTGTAAATCTGTCATAGAATCGCGCTCTGAGCTATTTCCGGAAGAATGAAGTAGACGTATGTTGTCACAGGAGTGAAACTTACAAACATAGATAGCTACTGAAGTTACTTTTGGAATAATGAAATGAAGGTATATTAAGAGAGGAACGTAACATCCGCGATCACCTTTGGAGTTTCCCCAGCTGTCTGTTAATGAATTATTTACACCGCTGTTGTTGTGCCGTACCGTTGCTTTAACATATTAGTTACCAGACACGCTGATGCCGGTCGATACATTTCTACGGTGGTGTGAGAATTCAGCACTAACTACCGGAACGAAAAGTAAATAAAAAAATTGTGGCTGTTGGTATCTTTGACCACGTAGTCCTTAAAATTCAATTAAAACCCGTAGAGAGCATAGGAAAGGCAAGGGAAAAAATTGGTATGTAGGGAATTTGCCACCGGAGCGTGCGCTCCGTCACAGTTACATTAAATTATAGTAACGTAACACTCAGAATGTGAATACAACTCTGAGGGTTACTAGAGACGAAACAGTATTACAAATCGCGACTTCCCTATTGTGAGCTGACCGAAATACTGCTCTCATTCGATAAGGTAAGACGTAATAATACCTTTGTTTGATGTTAAAAAAAACCCAAAAAAACAGCAGCTCATATTTGTCATTGGTTTGACTACAATAATGATCCAGCATTATTAGCACGTGTAGGTCGATCCGTAGAGCCACTGTCTACGAACTAGATGACCCAGGTTCAAATCCCGGTAAGGTCATGGATTCTTTCTGAAAGCAGATTTTCATTAACCTGCTATCTTATTAGTACCTAGAAGAAAACAGGGTACAGAGGAGGTAACAACTAACCTGTAATATAGACCTTTCCTAAAGGGAATCTGTGACTCACCCTCCGAGAATTCGTTGTACGTTAGTACAGTTATCTCTTTATTTACTTCAAAACCTGAATTAAAAAACTGTTGTAAAAAAAAAAAAAAAAAAAAAAAAAAAAAACAGAAACGGCTGAAGGAATGGAAGCAGACCAATTTTGTAAATTGTACATCCTTAACGCGGAATCGCATTTCTAGACAATCATTTCTATGGATTATGAGGAGCGTTCAGATTTATTTTGACACTGTTATTCATGAACAGTTTATTCCACTTATATCCTGTTGTTTTCAGAGTTCGTTAATTTTATTTGCAGTCCGTTCGTTACTTATCCAAAAACTCAGAAGACAGTTCGTTTAAAACAAGGCAAATGTAAAATATTTCACCATTAATCATCAGGACGCTATACATGTCGCATCTGGTTTAAGCTGTAAGTCCGTTACCCAGTGTGCAGGGTTATTCTAAGCCAAAACTTAGAAGCAACGCGCGGCAAATTGAATCTCTGTCACTACGCCATTAAGGCCACGCGAAATTTAACTTCATTTATTTATTTCACTATTAATGTATTTCACACTGAAGTGGCTTTGCACTAGAAACTTTTAAAAGACATGGTCTCACGGAAAAAACCAGCTCGACGTTAGCTATGTTAGCTATGATTTAACAATATGATAGAAGAAGTAGTTAAATTTAAAGTGCTATATTACTGGTACAGGGCATCTGAATAAAACGCAATGAGCACAAAGTGAAAGTGAAATGGATTGCGGGTCGTTTGAATCAGACGGTACAGAAAAATAAAAATCTACGATCCAAAACCAAAGTAGTATTGTATGAAGCGGTAGTTAAACACATCTTGACATTCAACCCTGAAGGAATAACACAAACTAAAAAACAAATAATTAAGCCCCAAAAATGATTCTATTAAGAAATATAATGCGATAGAAAAAACTAGGTAGGATAAGATATCAGCATCACCAAATAACCCTATGGATAAGTAAAAGGACGGATACATTGAATGTAAATGTTTGAGAATGGAAGAGAAGGAGGTAGTCGAGGCAACAAGTAAAGAAAACCAGAAGCAGAAGAAACAGTGAACTACCATTCAAGAGATGATCGAATGATCTAGAAAGACAAGATAAAATGTCAAGGAGGACAGTAGGATTGGCTTCGAAGACGAATCCCACAGCCAGGTTTTGGTTTGTTTACCACACTTAAAAACTGCATATCTCACTGAGTTTCCAATGTTTCTCCTCTGTTCTCATACTCACAAAAATCGCCAGCAACAACTACGTAGGCAAATTGCTTAAACGGAACTATGCTGAGGACAACAGGCACGTACTGAATGCTAACAAGGTTAAACCTAACTTTTGTTGTAGCTATGGTAATTGCCTTAGCTATCAAGTCCGTCGCTACGCGGTTAATACATAACAAAGGACCCTTTGTAGTGGAACATTTTCAAAGCTGATGGCTACTTCATTTCGACATCATCAAAGGCTGTGTTCTGACGGCAGATAATCCACCTAGAATACACAAAGCCTGCAAAAAAGACAGTTTAATCTGCGCTGTGGTGACCACAACCAAAAAAATTAGCTTCTGCTTTCGGACTAAAATTTCAAAGCTAAATGAAAATTTCTCTACGTATTGTGGAAGGTAAGTTAGTTGAGAATTAATCGAAGTATATATATCATGATTATTAAATCATCCACATGTTGGTAAGTAGAGCGTTTTTATTCTTATTATTATTTGAAGCTGATGATGTCGAAAGTGTGTTTCGGTGGTATCCAGAATTTTGTCTAGCAGGCAGTCTTCCGTGCTTGTGAGCCTTAGTGATACAATAAAAGTGTGGACCAAAGGACTGAAATGGACTCCCACCTGACATATTCCGTTTTCCAGCCAGAAATCAGATTATTATTATGAGATATCCCGTGTCCACTGAAATATTTTATAATACCAACTTCCCTGACCCTGTCACTCCGAATTGTCGGCTCAAGGTCATGTCCCCCTGGCTCCACTCGTCACCTCACCCTCACCCTGCCCCCGTTTCTACCTCTCCGAGCTGACCACTGTGTCCATGCAAGCGTTGCTAAATTTCCCCTTCGCAAGTAGAGGTAAGGACAGCGGAGAGGGGATAGAGCAGACTGACCTTGAGGTGCCTCTGTTAACTGAACAGGGTATAATAGAAGTGACGATATGTAATAATTTTATACAGAGTGATTGAAGAGAAGTGGTAAATATTGACGGAGGTGTTAACTGATAGATAGATATGTTCGCTGTGATTTCATGTGAGAAAAATCTTGGCGGTGTGGAACAGTACATACAATTATTAACAATATCAATAATATTTCTAGCAAATGATAACAAGTTAGCTACTTAACAACCCGTTAGTATAATCAATGTCCACTGTAATTTGCTAATACAATCTCATGTTAGTTACTACATATGTGGAATATTGTATACTCTTGTTAACAATATCAATAATATTACCAACAACTGATAAACATAAGATTACTTTCACTGGGAAAAAAAAGAAAATAGTCAAAATTTTTGTTTTCATAGGTGCAAGTCATTGCTTCTGTTACAGCACTGCTTTTGCAGTCGTGTTGCCCGAAGCCGGGGGCGCAATAGACTCGGACAGTGGCTGAGCGGGACGGGTGTCTATATATAGCTGGCAGCCGCAGCAAGGCCGGTCGGCGGCCGTCGAACCCACAGTGAGCGCAATCTACAGATCCCACGCGCCGCGACCTTGGCTTGCACTGGTATGTCACAGTTCCCACTCGCATGCGCCCAAGTCGAGGTCGCACGCATACTTGGTGCAACTTTGTTGTTCAGTGGAGGATATTTAGCTCTCCCTGGTGACTAATGTTTATCTGGCCGCAAAATCCACCTGCATTCCGACCGACTAACCTAACATTTTAGGTCTGCCTGGTAAATCGGAACTACAGTTTTAGGTGGAATTCGAACTACCGACACGTTGTATCGTGTTACACATCCACGGAAAAAAAATTCTACAGGCGGCCCCGTTAGCGTAACAGACTTTACATCAGTGGTAGTAAATCTGGTCGCTACCAGCCACTAGTGGGCGTTGGAGCTTTCATGGTTAGCGGTAGGGGTTTTGTCCGATACTGAAGCAATTACCTTTTCGTAAGTTATTTGACATTTTTTTTTTAAAAAAAAATTCAATTTGTAGCTTTCAGAAACTTGCAGGTTGACAAACTATTGTGTCATTACTTATTGACAAACATGCTCTACATCGCTATAATCCTATGAAACGAGATTTTTATCGCTTCCTTGAATGATCATCTATAAAACATAATGTAAATCCAGAGGATATTGACAGATTCAATTGCCACTTCAATTAACCTTAATTGGACTTGCAAAAACGATTTGAAGATATTTTGAAACTGAAGGTCTATGACTAGATGAAAAATCCTTTAACCACAAATATTAGGAGTCTGATACAACTTGCCAAGAAGAACAGTTAGAAATTATATATGATGAGGAAAGTAAACATATTCGATAGTGGTGGATATGAAAACCTGTGTCAATTTTTTTTTAAAAAAAGTCTGTCATATCCAAAAGTGTAGAAAATGATATTCAATTTAATGATATCCTTCCCTATCTTATATCTTGTGTAACCAGGCTTTAGCGCTATTAATCATATTATGACCAACGAAAGAAATTGCCTGAATATTTCTGAAAGAAGAGACCTACGTTTGTTCCTTACAGAAATTGCGCCAGATATAGCACTTAGTTCCGCAGCATCAGCCTCTGGGATATCATTAATAAATTAAATAAAATGTAATTTCACAAGACTTCGTACCTTCTATGTAAGCCAACTATAAATAAAAAGATAGCTTTAAATACAGTAATTTGTTTTATAACTTAGAGAAAGTCCGACATAAATTACTTGGTAAGTAATTATTATTGTATGCTTTAAATTGCTGTAACTGTGCTTTATAAAGTCACTTCCCTTCTTTATAAATCACAATTACTGTGGAACCGGTGGGTGCTAAGAAAATTTCACTACTAATGGAGATACAAAATAGGGCAGTAGGTAAAAGACGGTTGCCTACCCCTGCTTCACATGCTGAAGTTCAAGAGGCAACGGGCTTGGCTCCCATTAAAATACGTTCGTGTAATTTTTCATCTTGCATTTTACTAAGTGTTTAGGTTTTCTGAGGTTGGAAAAATGATGAAAAATGAAGAAGAGTACAATGTTTGCAGCAGATGAGAGGAACGATGAGAGCTTATTGCCAGAGGACGTGGCACAAAGAGAAGTAATTGTTGAGTTTTAGTTGGTATAGAATAAATTCTAATGTTATTTAAGTGAATGTTAATGATTACTATGTCAAATTGTAACAGTTAATGGTAAAAGAATATTTTGATCAAGATCTAGTAAGATGCCGTATTTGTGAAAGAGGATCAAATAACGATATTTCTCACAAGTTCGCCGCTTCCAGGGTAGCGAAAGTAATGGGGGATTCAAATAACTCATCCGTTCATTTTCTGTTGCTCTTTCGATGGTGATAGACACTTTTTAATGACTGAAATAAACAAGTTGATAATATTAGTTTAAAACGTTGTAGCTAGTAGCAAGGCTTATTTAACCAAGTGACTTTTTGTTAACAGTTTTATGAGATCAGAAGCAGAAAGAGGAATCTGAATCGAAGACAACTGAGTCCGCAGTGAGGCTTTTTACCATTGGATCACCTGATCACTAAGTTCTATATACTGAGATATGAATGCGAGCGAAATTCAAAGCAAGACATTAATTATTTCTATAGACCAACTGAATAATCATACATTTTTATAGAAATTGCAGAAATATTACAAAATAACTTGTTGTCGATTCTGTGATTTAGTTTTTATTACTTAACTTCTGTAAAATTTCTCATCTCAAGGAAAAAAAAACCATTAACTCTATTTATACCTTTGTGAGGTTTACGGTTTTGATAGACTGATATTGCAGAAGGTTTTGGTCTCAGACCATTTATTTTTTATCCGTGGCTGGAGAGAATTATTGACTGACTAGTCGATGTCTCTGCAGCAGTGATATACTGAACTGGGTGCAACAGGTCACATGTATCATACAGCAACTGGAAATAATGGCACGGTCGTGTGTTCAATCCTCGACTGCAGACGTCTCCTCTTTTTTCCCTATACTGTAAGCTATCGGAACGTGAAAAGTTTTAATCCTTATTTTTGACATCCAGTGAAGCAGTCTGAAATATTTTCATCGCGAAGTTTACTTTGTCTGTGTCATTGTGGCTGCAGAACGGAATAATGACTTGACTGAAATGAGCCTTGTGTTAACCATCTTTGTAAGAGGTATTAAGATGATACACACACCCTCTTAAAAGAGCTAAAGCAACGGGTTATAAGTAATGTAGTTAATGTAAAACTTCCCTTGCTCTGGAAAACGTTTCAGGCTAGTGTAGGATGGCATCCATTGTATAAAATAACAACGCAGAAATATACTTGTGTGAGATCTCATTTTATTCCCATCTCCTGCTTCCCATCATATTTATTTAAGTATAAAACAGGAGAAGAACACAGCCTACGAAAAAGCTTTTCGATATTGTTAATTTTGCATATTATTGTATAAAGACTTTCAGTTGTGGCAATTTTACTATTAAATATTTGCTGTATTGTTTCTATTTTTAATTCTTAATTATTAATATTTAACACTTTGAATTTTTTCGCTTGTATTATTTAATTTATTGTGCAAGTGCTCCGGTCTAAATTTGCTATTTTAACTTTGAATTGTTCTAAACAAAACAAACAGTATGAGCAACGTGTTTTGACTGTGTAGCAAATAAAATAAGAAGCCTAAAATTCAGCAATTATATTATACCGTTTTTTTTTTGATTTTATGTGTGTAACAATATTTTTTTTTCCAGGTCAGCAGCGTGTTGGGACGAAACTGAGTTGGCTTTTCGAAAACTGCAATGTCATCAACGCTTCTTACGTGACACTGTTGTCATGTACAGATGGAAATTTGACAATCAGAATGATTCAAAATGATATGCACAATTGTGTACTGCAACGCAACCACACTTACCTACAAAATAATGTAAAAGTCAAGAATATTTTAAATATAAATTTTGATTTAGGCAGCAGCTAAGAAATCCGAAACCATTCCTACCACTGTTTGCACAGAATCAAGCATTCATGACACTGAAAATCATAACACTCATGTCCAAGATGATCTGCTGTAAATGAAACTAACTTAGTCCACAACCCAAAGATTGGTTGGATCCTTCCAAAGGACGCATACTAAGCCATTGTGTCAGAGGTAGGACAGCCAGTTCCTTTACTCTGAAACCAGCAGTTTAACGTGGAATACGAACTACAGAACGTCCTGGCGTCGCTCGTATGAACAAATACAACTTTTAAAAATTGATTTGACTGTATTTACAAGGATCTTCAGTGACGAGGTGTGCTAGATAGTTAGCAAAGGATAGGAGACAATAAACTAAAGTGGAAACGCTATCAAAACAGCATTTGGTCCAATGGGACTAATAACTGGAAATAAGAAACATTGTTCAAGTTG
This sequence comes from Vandiemenella viatica, assembly GCA_031002005.1. Taxonomy (NCBI): domain Eukaryota; kingdom Metazoa; phylum Arthropoda; class Insecta; order Orthoptera; family Morabidae; genus Vandiemenella; species Vandiemenella viatica. Next base: position 76,634,739 of record JARYHS010011408.1, on the reverse strand, counting down.
TACTACAGCTCTACAGAAAAGTTTTCCCTAATGACTTATATAGGTTCAAAGTGACGAATTTTATGAATGAATGTTAATTTAGGTTACAAAAATAAGTCTGATCGAGATAAGTTAGTAGAGCACTAAATTTCTGGAACAAACATATTTTGTTTAACCACAAGCAAAGATACGTGCTCATACAAACAGGCGAAATGCAGCGAAAGAGCGAGTTGCGGCAGAAGGTAGAATTCGGAGCACAACACAAGCTGGATGAATATTCAAACATCTGTTGCCAAATAATTTAAAATTCAAAAGTTTTCCTTCCGGACATAGTTCAAACATGCGTGGCTTGGCCACGATAAAACAATAAGTTCTTTTTCGTGGCGCGCCGTGTTTGTCTAATAGAACTCAAGACTTTGACGTTTGTGAAAGCAATGTACGAGCTTGAATCTTCCAGCGATGGAGGAGTCTGGAATGCGAGCGAGCGTTCCTCTAATGACGTGACGCCAACACGTACTTAAGCCGACTGAAGGACGTCATCCGAGAGGATTTAATGACGCCAATTCAGCGTGCAGCCTTCATTCGTGTTTATCACTGCGCACGCGCTCTCGCATATCAAAGGGTGAGAGGTGAAGTTTTAAACACATCGAGCAACCCACAGCACAGCCAGATCCATCAGCACACTCACGCGACATTTATTTCACATCAAAAACTTACAGAAAAAAATAGTCGCATGCTGAGACGACAGATTTGGTAGCAGTGATTGGTGGCTGACGTTAGGAAGTGACTTAACGATATATTGCTACGCCATTTGATTGACCTCGTGCAGCCACAAATTTGGTGAGGAAAAGACCTAAAGAAAGACTTCTCTTATTACACATATCACTTATTTTTCATAATAGCTTTCTATGTGGAAAGTGTGTTTCTCTAAAAACCTATGAAATTTGCTTTGGTGAAACAAACGTTACCAGTTAAACAATTAGTCGTAGAGTCAGCAATGAAATAAATACAGTGGTGCTCTAATATTAAACTGATATCCACCTCTTGACACAGTATTATTATGAAAGAAAAACAAAGTCTGCGAAAACCACGAACATAAATGAGTGAAATAAAAGAGCCATAGTAATTTTTCCCTGCTATACTCCAGGACCAAAAAGTAAATAGCTGGTAAGAGATTATAATAGGAATGAGAAATATGTAAAGAAAAAAAAATCTTTTAGAAATACTGTATACTGCAGAAAAATAATAGTTGTATTCGACCAGAACTTAATTTACATACCCTTCTTAGATTAAATACGTAGCGTTGAAATTTCTTGGTCAATGTTTACTACGCAAGTTTTGACCTCTTCATTTATCACCACGTGGCAAGGTTAAAGAACTCCGTTGAACCGTACGTTTGTTTTCTCGGGAATTTTTGTTGTGTTTAGCATCTAATACAAATGTCACAATGCCAAACATTTTTTCCTTACTTTATGTATCGGCAACATTATTGAATTTGTAACATACATCAAAAACATGTTTACTACAGACTTAACGTACCAGGTTAACTAGACGTATGAATTTAGTTTTATTTGAAGCAAGGTCATTTAAATTCTCCACAAAAATTTATAGTACACGTTTGGAACTAAGGAAAAAGGAAAAAAAAGTCAAAATGTCTTGAAGTAATCTTGTTAAATATTGCTTAAATTTTTCACATTGACAACTGCCGCAATTAAACTATTTTATTAATACTGTAAAATTGTATAAAACTGATGCAACATATACTGTTGATTTCCAACATAATTTTCAACGTCATGTAAGAGTGAACGCTTTCTCGGTGTTATATATGGATGATATTTTCTCGGGAAACTAGCTGAGTGAGTTCGTTTGTATAACATGACGTTTCGGCGGTCAAATACTCTGCCGCCATTCTCAGGTAACAGAATATAGCCGCCCAAACGTCGTGTTATACAAACGTTCTCACTAGGCTAGTTTCCTGAGAAAATTTCATCTAACGTCATATAATTATGATACATTGGTCGGTCAAACAGATCCTGCGTTTTGAAGTTACAAGCAACTGAAAACCCCGTCGGGAATGTCGTCCACTTGTGAGTGTTGTCCAGTTGAGGCGGTGTGTTGTTATCCTCCGGGCTGCACCCTAGCCTTTGCCCCGCGACACTGCAGCTGCCTGTTCTTGTTAATGGGCCAGATCTCGACCCTGTTGCGTGGTAGGAGACGGTAAGGCTTATCTCCTCAGGACACGCACGGGACGGCTGCTCGTTTACCGACCGACACTACTTCCCTGGAAGGCCGAAACCCGTAGTCTAGAGTCACGAAGGGAGTATAAAGTACGGCAACTTACGCCGTCTCGCTTAATTGCTGCCCAAGAAGTTGAGGGCACGCGGGGCACCTCGTTTAATTTAGGGGAGTCCTTTCTCTGTTTATCGTGGCAACGAGACCATTTAGGATACAAGGACTTCCGCTTAAGAAAACTAACTCTCATATCGAAGGTGCATGGCGCAATTCAGCCACTAGGTTACTAGATTTGCTGTCTTGGCTTTCTCGAACTATTCCTAATATTATCCTAATATCAATTTAGCTGTAATCAACAAAGTATGTTTTGTGTTCTACATACTGACCACTCTGCTTCTTACTTTCAGATGGGTCGCAACCTAGCTTCTTTATCGTATCAGTTACCTAGTGCTGTATAAACATAGGCATCCTTCTTTATATCAGCTCCCTCCATATATTTGCTACCCATACGGGGGCTCATAATAACGCAACGTACCCAAGAAAGGGCCTAACAAAGGTCACGCAGTGTTGTTCCCCTACTTTGTTGAAACATCTATTCATTCACTCCTTTACTAGATGGCTTGCAAATTACAGCTCCACTGCTTAATAAGAAAAATTTTATATCAATTGAGGAGGGTATGTGTCACAGTCTTCTGAACCCTACTGTGTCAGATAGAAACCTTTTTTACAGTTTAATAGTTCACTTATGACTGCGTTTCGTCATTTTAGAAAAGGTCATGGTTTCATACTAAAGTCCTCGACGATATTAGGGTCGTTGGAGCGCAAGTTGGGAATCTGACGTTACTGGACTACAAATATCAAACGGGACCAAGCCTTATACTCGGGTATCATCCCACGAGAACTTATTTCAGAGTGCTGCGGAAAGTGAAAACTGGACGGCTATACTAGTAAGTCAATCCGGATGCTTCGTATGGTATTAAAATCGATGGAACATTCTCTTTCTTGGAATTTCGCTTGTTTACAATTAATATAGTAAAATAATTGTTTAAATTACTCAAATTAATAAAAAATACCAACAAATGATCTAGCTACGAAATGGGGCGTCCAAATAGGGGAAAAACGGGGGGGGGGGGGAGGTCCGGTGAAATCTCACGAGGGAAGAAGGGGGGATCAACGAAAATTTCCCGCCAACTTTTTATTTCGTATTGTTGCCGCCCTTCAAAAAGTAGAGCTAAAAACACAAAAGTCACCAAAATCACGAAATCGATCTCACGTTAACCGGGGGGGGGGTAATCCCACTAGATTTCATCAAAGGGGGGAGGGTCGGGTCGGGTCAAAATTTACGAAAAAAAACACCTCCCGTAATTAATGGAGGTCTCCAAAGCTGGTGGCTATTTTTTTTAAATAATCGTTTTTTATTTTATAAGTAGCCTATGAGATACTTCCAAAGTATAAATTCATGATAACTCCAGCTATATGAAACGGCAGAGTGGCTGTGTAAGAGGTGAAATAGAAAACCCCATTAGAACAAAAGTCTGGATATCGAGAATTCACATTTCCCTCGTTTCCAAAAATCACTGTAGACGAATATCAGGATGGGCAGTCACTGATTTCCTGCCTATTCGGTTTCAACAACGGCCTGTCTTCATGACGCCGCTGAGGATGACCCTAAAACCACGTTATTTTTATTTATTCTTTAACAGCGGTTTGACACCAGATATATGGTGGTCCTAAGATAACATGGGCAGCGCTGTTTAGTGCTGACGTTTGTTTTAAACACTCAGAAGATGTGAGCCACACTGTGGAAGACTGTTATCTGTAAACACTCTTGTCCCCGAGGGCAGGGTTTTTTTTTCAGTGTGGATGGAGCGTGAAGGGAGGAAAAACATCTGTGGAGAGGAGGGGTCGCTAACAGCTCGCTCGGCCGGCAGATAACTGATCAAACACAGCCAAGGAACCACTCTGCCCTGAAATAATAATACCAAAACTGGAAACGGCATTAGAGCTCTCTGTATCAAGTATCTTACATCTGTCTTCATTCCGGCGTTAGTACAGCAGGCATATAGAGGAAATAGAGGTTGAAGGGCTAACATTAAGAAGGAATAAGTTCTTCGCCAATAACAACAATAACGTTCCCAGGGTTGCTGAGGCTGTTCAATGGAGATACCCGAGTTGACACTCGTATCACCTCCTCCCCCGTCAACCTCCCACCATCCCGCAGCCACCCCCACCGCGTAATTAGACCTTTTGAAAAAAATTACACGGAATTACAGCGGGGATGGTCAGGCATAGCCACCCTTTAAGGATTTCCATGGGGAGCTCCGCGGATGCGGCGCCGCCTCTAACAAACGACTAAAACTGGAACGGAATCTGTCATAGTTTGAGAAAAAAATAAGATGATCAGATTCGTAGGAGATAGCGTATTGCCGGAAGCGGAAGTGTAGAAAGTTATAAAGCAGCTTAGTACAGGGACAAAATTGTGTTCAACAAAGATTGTTTTTAAACAGAGCTTTAGTGCTCGTCAAAGGCCAAGTCGTTAGAGCCGGAGATTTATAGACAAGGAATAGTAAGAGATCTGGTAATTGCTGGAAGAAGCCATCCCAACATTTTCATTGACAGATTTTGAGAAACTGTGGAAAAACCGATATCTGAATGCCCCACCCTGGGATTGAACCCACGAATTTCCGAATGTTGGACCCGAAAGTTACCCGCTCATCGAATAGGGTTAATAAGTTTCTGGGATAAGAAAGAATGCTACATGCACAATGAAATGCAGATAGATTCTGATCATGATATTTTGTGGCACGATACGATAGTGAGGTAGAAAGCTTCCAAATAGAACATAAGGGAGCATTGGTACTTTACAGGCGGAAGTCGATCCAGGAGACCTCACCAATGATGTTGGCTAACTCAACGCAATGAAGATCCATGAAATAAGTGAATTGTATTTTTTTTAAATGTTTTAGTAATTGAAGCGTGTGACAACTTATTAATGAGCAATACGAACGTACGAATAATCAGCTCAGCTTGATGAATTTTCGTTCGTTGAGCTCATTTCAGTAGGCAACACATGGCACAAATTACTGAAATGACTTTTTTGGTGTATTATAAAGAGAATTTCTTTGAATGTAAGATGGTTATAGCGCAACTGTAGATCGGCGAAAAGAAATGAGCAAGGAGTACATACAACAAACACACCCACTTCACCCAATGATTCGCTGTGGAAACCAATTACTGTTGTTATCACACCTATCTCTCTAGATTTGATGATCTGACGTAACAGGTGTCCGTTATCAGTGATGTGACTAATAATTTGTTTTTCATTTATTGAAGTTTTTACTTTCTGTATTAACACGAAGACCCAGATAAATCAGCTACACGGTACAGCCTTAACGATGGACAAAAACTAACCCGACAATTGGATGCTAAGAAAAGTGTAAAGTTTGGTTCGGGTGGTGGCGTCTTACCACTTGTATCCTCGGCATCACCTGCAACCTGCCTGCGGGCCCGACTGACAGCTTCCCGTCACACAACAAGTGAGCCGGGACGGTAGCCTAATTTCCATCGGACTCGGCGCCAAGGTGGCCCCCGGCAAAAAGACGAAGGCTGAACCGGTCCAGGCGGGCAGACGACCTGGCGGCTTGTTGCCAGCTCTACCGGGGCCTGAGGCGACACCGCAACACTCACTGTCTCACCAGCAACACGACTAGTAGCAGCTGATACTATTATTTCACTAAAAGTGGGTGGCAGAGGGTGTGGTGCTCCTACAGGACGTCTATTAATTACGTGAGGTTTTCCCCCTCCTCCTTAGTGAGATCCCCCCCCCTCCCTCCACGTGAAATTGATCTGGTAATTTTGAAGACCTTTATTTTAGCTCTACTACTCTTTGAAGGGTGGCAATATGAAATAAAAATTTGAGGTGATATTTTTATTCACCCCCATCCCTTTAGACTAGATTTTGTCGGACCGTCCCCCCCCTTCCCCCCTATTTCAAATCTTTTGAAAGGTACTGTTACTATGGATTTTCTAAGTCCTTCCTATACTATATACGCATTGGCTGAAATGGCACCACAAATTTCATTGACAATTATTCCTAATTCTTAATAACTGTACAGCACTAAGTTATCTCCAATGAGACACGTTTTCGGGAGACAACGCGCTGTTTAGAATGAGAACTTTGCTAAATCACCTTTCGTATTATGCACTGCAATCAGTTTAGCGTTTTGATTTGAACACAATTGGTAGTCACCAACATCAAGTCTACTATCACTGGAAAATACACCTGATTTCTAAGTTTCTACATTTATATGATTTTCATCCCAGCGTTCGCCTGGAACAATCTGAGAAAACCATGGAAAATCCTCGAGATCTGCTCCTGTCGGATTTTAAGTTTTCGCGCTCGATAAAGCCTTCCTACTCAATTCCCCAATCGCTCGTGGAAAATATGAGTATAGAAAAGAATCGGTTCTGGCCTTCATTTATCTTATTTTCTCGGTCGTTCCTAGACATGACTGTTGCTGGTAGTAATAAGTGTTTTCTGTCATCCTGAAATAGGTCTGTCGCGAATTTTTCAATTAACTTCTGCATAGAGAAAAACCTTCCGCTATTATCCAAACGTTCTCAGAAAGATGAATGCTTCTTATCTGAAAGACGTCGGGCACTTACATCTTTTTTAACTTTATTCTTCGTTCCCAGCGATGTTTAAACAGTTACAAACAGCGAGTGGAAATAGTGATTTTTACTTTCCGTGAAATCACGAAACCTGCCATTAGTACTCACCCTATTCAAGCTTCCATGGTCGTACACATCATCATCTACTCCATGCTTGGAATTATGGCTGGTACATTGTGGTTACGGTCTTTGGTTTCGACAAATCGGTGTGACATTGCCTCTTCATCAGATTAGATGGTGATGGGCAAACATACGTTTTCTGAATGACAATATCAAATAGTGTAATGGTTATTTGTCAGGATGGTCGTTGCCTATAAAATTTTTATTTTTTTATATTTTTTTTCGATTCCTTAATGCGAATTGCTAATATACTTTTTTTGATGTTGCCACACCCTCTACGAACAAAACAATGTTCATCCAGAATTACAGCGTAGTTTAAAGTTCTCTGGCGTCAGGTGAATTCCTCCCGTGTTTTGAATTCTGGCGGAGATCCAGAATTTTACATTATTGATCTGACAAGGCGAGTGTAGCAGAATCCACTGGAAAAACTCCGATAGGAAAACAGAGTCGTTCAACGCGCACCTAACTACTTATTTTGCAAGCTTAGTATTTATTTTTTTCTTCAGATATTACTCTTAATAAACGTTATTCCTTAACTTTAAAGGACTTTTGACACGATTTTAATTCTTTATACATCAGCACTTTGTGCTAGTGAGGCATGAATTTTAGGAATACCAGAATAAGAAACATTGGAGCATTTGAAATGTGGAGTCATAGAAGGATGCTGAAAACTAAGAGTACAGATAAAGTACGAAATGAACTTGTTTTGGAGATGATGGGTGAGGAGAGAATTTTGTGTAAGAGTATATCTTAAGACATGCGGAATTGGCTAATTTATTAGTGGAGGGAACAATCGAAGGTAAGGACTGTAGAGATAGAGTAGAGTATATGATGCAGTTAATTTAAGACGTTGGTTGTAAGGGGTATGTTGAGATAAAAATGTTAGCGCAGGTAGGAAGAGTTTGGGGATTCCATCAAAGCAGAGACTAAAATAATTTCGGTGTAACCAGAATATTTAACCGATTTCTATGAAATTACAAGAGCGCTCCTCTTCATTGTTTTCTTAGGAGCTCATACAGATTTGGTCACAGAGGTGATTTCCATTCAAAACAGATGTTATTCATGTGTAAACCTAGACCCCTATAAATGGTTAGGTTTGTTGTCTTCTATTTAACAGCTTTCTCTTACAGTTTCTACCTCAGGTTCCAACCTACAATTAAACTAATTTGCTGGCGTCCATCGGAAATAAATTCACAAAATAAAACCAGCGGTGTTTGCTACATACTAGCTAGTGACACATAGGAACATGCAGAACATCTATATACTTAAAAAGGCACTAGCGCAGTTAACCATAACGCTTGGTGAGCGGGAAAGCGTACTTACGAGAGTCTAATTCATAATGGTTGGACAGAAAGACTTTTTGGAATGTTATGTCTTGGCGATACATGTATATCCTCATGTGTCACATTGTTCTATGTGTCATTTTCCGGCTTCTGCGAAAGCTATGATTATATTAGGAAAATAAGTCAAAGCCGCAATTAAGGAGAACGTCAAGAAAAAACTGAAGTGAATCCAAACCATAGTTTTGCAGATTTTATTATTTAGAAAATTAGTTGGATTCTTAATGAAATGTACGTCGGTTCGAAGTTCTAAAGTTATACCAACTAACTGTTTCGATACTAGCTGTAAAGAGCTATCTTGTCAGGGAGAAAACAAACATTGAGGATATAATGAAAGAAACAAAAAACTACTGAAAAATGGAGTTAAACAACTATTGATAATGGGGTTGGAGACAACAGAAGGAACTGAGTCAGGTCTCAATTTTTTTCAGAACACAATAACGTGGACGATACGAGGAAGAGAAATTTATGAGGCAGAACAAAAACGGACGACGACAGACCGCCAATATGAACAGGTGGTTGAGGACGAGCAGTAGACAGACAAAGGATAAGAACAGATGGAACACAACGACTGCATAATGAACGATGCAGGCGCGGGAACAATGAACCAACTCTTGAATGAGGGAACTGGGCAACAAAGGGGAACGTCTGGGTATGGGGTCTGCCCCATAATCACTGCTGTGCTGTCCAGGGAGCCCACAAATGGAGATGATTACCGGAAGAAAAACTCCAGCTGAGGTAAGCAACCACAGCCGAGCTTCATCGGACTTTCTGCTGCGAAACTCCACGATAGACATTCGGTGCATTAATAACAGTGCAGATACTCAGCGAGTATTATTCTCGCAGTAATTTTCAATGTTTGGCAACGCACAGAAATCTTTGGTGTTGAGCGAAATGTTATTCCAAATATCAGTGCATACTAACGCCCTAACATATTAAGAATAATACAAAAGACCTCAGTTGCCATAAACTTTCTACTACTTGTTTTGCGGCATTTTTACTCATGTTTTACACATTACTTGATTTTAGTGAAATGTAAGATATCCTTAATATACTTAAGTAACAGTTAAAAGACTGGTAATACCAGACAGAATCGAAGCTTCATAGGCCTGATTCTACACAGTAAGTGATAAATGTTCTTGCGTAAGCTAATTAAAATAGTAATAACTCAACCTTCATGTAATTTTATATATATAATATATTTTTTTTTTTTTTTTTACTTCTTGCTTTACGCCTCGTCGACGGCTAGGGTCATTAGAGGCGGGATGGGACTGGGGACAAGGAACGGGAAGAAATTCGACCATGGCCTTTTCTTGAAGGAAGCATCCCGTCATTCACCTGGAGTGATTTGGGGAAATCATGGAAAACCCAAATCTGGATTCCCGGACGGGGATTCGAACCTACGTCCTCCCGAAGACCAGAACGTTAACTGTTCACCCACTACGCTCGGTTTCATATTTATTCCCTTTTATATCTCTCATGTAGAGTCCAGGCTAATGTTACCCTTTCATTATTTTTCCTTTTTTTTTAATGTTACAACAGAGACCTTACGTCACAAATAAACAATTTGTCTACTTCTCTTGTTTTTTTTTTTTTTCTTTCTGCTTAAGACACGTGAATAACACAGTGTGCAACTTAATGCTACATGAAATTTATTTATATTTTTCTTGAACATGTTTATTGCTAAAGCAACAACCGAATGCTCATGTAATTCCGATTCTATCACTTAATTAGTTACGTGATAATTACAATATATTTTTTGTTATTGGTATCATTGGAGATTAGTCTACTATTAGAAATTTATTGTTTTTCTGTAATAACTTTACCCAGGGGTATACGATTTCTGTTTAATAGAAATTGTTCTTTGCAGAGTCTACGATATGTTGGTGAATACGGAATGTACTAAAGATGTAAAAAGAATAAAATGTGCTTACAGATGTTCGACTTTGAGCCAGAGAATATACAAATATATACATTTTAGGATGAGGTCAGTTAATATAGAGTGAATGACTTTCAAGCAAGCAAATCTTTGACAGATTAAAATTTTCAGTTTTAAACCACACATGTAACATATAACAGCATAAATAGCTATTTCGTTAATACTTTTAAATCATATATCAACAGCTTTGAATTAGGAGAATGACATACGGGTGGAGTGAGAGGTTGGAAAAATAGATTTGCTACCTAAGAAGAGCCGAATCGTTTCATTCTTGTTCGCAGGACGTATGATTCGCTAATGAAAAAATCGTCGACGAGATCGTAAGCCACAATTTTTGGTTTAAAAAAATGACACCGGTCGTGAAAGCACTCTAAAAATCACCCTTCTCGTATTTACTCTTGGGAGTCGATTAATTTTCGTTAAGTGCTTGGCTTTAATACCAAGGTGCGAAAAAAAAAACCGTGACAAAAGGTTCTGCAACCACTAGTGAACTGAAAATAATTCTGTGCGTTTCATCTCCCGAATTTGGTATTCATAAATTGCCTTCCACTTCATACCTAGATGCCAAAATTAATATCCCTCTGAATCAGCTGTAATGATGTACGATGTACGTGGGATCAAATCCTACCTCAACTAAGGTACTGTTACTATGGATTTTCTAAGTCCTTCCTTTACTATACACACGGAGGCACCATAAATTTCACTGACAATTATTCCTAGAACACTACAACACTAAGTTATCTCAAATGAGATACGTTTTCGGGAGACAACGCGCTGTTTAGAATGAAAATTTTGCTAAATCACCTTTCGCAGTCGTTTTATTATGCACTGCAATCAGTTTAGCGATTTGATTTGAACACAATTGGTAGTCACCAACATCAAGTCTACTATCACTGGAAAATAGACCTGATTTCTAAGTTTCTACAATTACATATATGATTTTCTGCCAAACATATTCTATTTTTTAAGAAAATGTTAAGAAAACATAATCCGCGCATTTTTGTGCAGTGCTCTCGGAAATTATGACATTCAATTCTTTGATTTTAAATTCCTTTATTGTTTTATTGTAATAGATTTATTTTTAAATTAAGATAAAATAACACCAAATAGACGTTTTAAATTGAGTTATCTACATACCTAGTATATACTAAAAGTTCAACTATCTTCCCTTTTTTATCTGGAAAAAGAGTATTGCGTTTAACTAAAATCAACTGACTCGTAAAAGAACGAATAAAATAGTTCCAGAGCGTAGAAACTCGTAAAACGAAAAAAAAAAATCAAATTCACATTTTCCGTGTTTGAAAAAGTAGAGGAAATTTTTTAAAAAAATTGTAGTTGTGTATAGCGAAGGCAAAGAAATTTTTGGTGTCTGTCACGTCCTATTAGTCTTATTTTGATAGTATATAATCAAAAGTTACTCACTTTCCTACAAATAATATAGTTAACCAAACACTCCGTCGCAATGCGTATTGAATACAAAAAAAGGGGTTATAAAAAAGAAACCATTCAGACATCATCCGTAATTCGCATTAGTCACTAAGCAGGTTAAAATTCCCGCTGTGGGTTAGAGTACTGATTGTGCCTAGTGGCATGTGACTTCACCAAAACACTTATAAATCAGAAAACAACGCTGAGAGACCGTAATCTGCGTGCTGGTGCTATCTCTGGGAGGTGCAGATAGCCACCACACTTGACGTCACTCTCAGTCCTCTGCAGGCGTCCAGGCACTGCGGAAGCAACACTGTCCGCAGTTTACACGACAAATCAAACGGGTCGATGCTGTCCGCATATAAACTGGTGGAGTCTCCCTTTAAATTTCGGCAACGATATTATTACTGTTTCATTTTTTTTGCAGGTAGAATGACGCACATTTCGAGTTGTAGAAAATATTTTATAGTTAACAATCTGTAAATCGAATTGCACAGACTTAACACAGAAATACAAAAGTAAATCAACCTCATGTCACTGTCTGTTATATACAGATGGTTATAAATTACGGCAGCTTCTATACCGAACATCATTCATTCCATAATTAATAATCGGGGTATTTCAGACAGAAATAAATTGTATTGAATGACTTGCTACATAATAACGCAATGTACTCTATAAAAAAAATTTTATATTGGAATTTTTAAAGATAACTTATTACACGTTTAGAAATGATGAAGAAATGCTGGATGTACATGAAGCTATAGGTACTCAAAAGATGCAAGAACGCTTGGATTATAACATATATTATTTAGTTATTAAAACTAATGGTTTCAACTGTATTCTTTCAATGTGTAATGCACAGGTATAAACTATTAATAATTCGCTACTGACATAATTAATGTCAAAATTATCAGCGTAATGTTCTATATACCAGAGACTACTTTAAGCCACGATTACATCGAACGTTTAAGTGTATAAAGACTATACCACCAATAAAGTTCAGTAAGCTGCTTTCAAAAATACTTCTGAAGTATGCAGATAAATATTTGCACTCTGTACACGAACATCACCAAAAATCAAGAAAACTGTGGTTAGCAACGATAGTGTTATCAGATTTATCCATCCACTAGTCACTCAACATTTTTTTAGTATTATTTTTGAGGGATGTAGGAGGAGCATCTATCTTACCTAGTTCACCGCACCAAATTTTGATTCGACTAACACTGTATATCGCTTTTGCAACAAATACCTCTCAGTATGAACCGAATTATCAATAAAATAGGCTGGCCACTGCTAACAACGAAATGTGAAGTGGCTGTGTGCTAACGGCTAGACGAAATCGTCGATTTGCACTGTTAAGCTAATTTTGTAACTTGAGCACTGGAAACCAAATGGGTACCTTTCTCAGATGGAGAAATCAATAGCTCGTTTTCTTGTTGCATAGCATAAACCACGGTCGAAGGCTTCTCGGAAGTATAGCTGGTCATTATCTCAGACTGCATCCTCCTGCAGTAAACACAAGGACGACAAAGATACTGCAACTCGAGGTACACGTCAAATAAGGCTCGACAGACAGGTTTAGCTGGGAACGCGTTTACTTACAAGTATGGCACTGTTGGTTACAAGGTGACCTACTGACACAGTGCACCAAAGTGAGCGGAGTCTCATCCATCAAACGTCAAACTGCTGCGGCAAGTAACAGCTGGAGAGGATCGAGTGCGTATTTATATGATCGGAGGGAACAATTACACTACATCCTGATGAGCTGCGGTGCCGCCATATGGACGTGTCAGCTGATCGTCTTTAGTCGAAATCAGAGCTATCTCGCGCCGCGGGGGCGTCTCCGGTGGGTGGGGGAATGGAGCGGAGGTGGGAATGACAGCGAGCACTGCAAGGTAGGCAGCCTAGCGAGCGGCGCGGCGCGGCGGGCAGGTCGTACCGCGTGGTGCAGGCGAGGGTTGCTGCGGTGCCAGGGGTACGTGTGGTAGCAGCAGGAGCCCATGACCAGCCGGTGGGCGTCGGCGGAGCGACTGGTCCAGGGGCGGGTCGGGCGGGGGTGAGGCGGGCGCCTCGGCGCGGGCCTCTCGCGCGCCCGTCCGGACGGTCGCCGCAGCAGCCGCCCGCTAGAGGCGCCACCGTCGAGAGAGAGAGAGACGCCGGCGCACAGAGCCCGCTCGGCGATCAATACGCAAGCCGGCGGCGCTGCGAGCCAAAGGTCAGGCACACCGCGCTACTTGTCAACAAACACTGATCCGCGGGCTGCACGCGGTGTCGGCGGAGCGGACTCCGCACGCTGACAAATATAGGCCACTGGTCTATGGCTGTACGAGACGACGCCTAGCGAATTGTTAGCCGTCGCCTGATAACTGTGCAGATAATTGACATTCCATTAAGAGAGAAAAATTGGGGATAGAGCTCTGCATTCCCTTTCAAGACCAAGGCATTAGAATTCAGTTGCTGTAAACAGCACAACGCTGCTGATCATTTTGCATCGAGACTGACTGCGATGGCCTCTGTATTAATCTCGAGTAGTCAGAATGGATGTTGGCTAAACCGGAGCTTCTAGATACAAATACAGCCACCAAGATAAAGTAAGAATATTGTGATAAGAGGGTTTCATGGTGGCATTAATTTATGCATGAATTTATATTGATAATCACAGGTAATTTATTCATTAAAATTATTTCAAATGAAAAAGGGTTGAAAAAATAAATCATGAAAAGCATAACTCCACATGTAAAACTAGGCTGTAATAATCTGGCCGTCATAACCGTACCGATTATTCTCTATCTGAAATACATCGACGTATGTTTCTACTTTAACTTTAGTAACAATTTAAAAAAAAAAAAACTGTCATCACACAATCACGGTCAGCCTGAATATGAATTTATTTTATAAATGAAGTAAACTAGAGAAAACTATCATTTCGGTTAGCAGTACACATTATTTACAAACTTTATATATTTCACAAGCATAATTAAAAGAAATCAAAGAGTGCCTTATTATAGCCCTGAGTGGTATCCAGGGCTTTTTAAAATCGCGCAACTCTGAATTTCGCATGTCTATCGATTCGGTACCGTCCATTCAAGAGAGAGGCCTAACTCACTGCATCCGCCTTTCCGAGGCAATGCCTGCGCAGGTGGTGACCCTCCGGTCGAAAGTTTTCGCTCACAGAATAACATCTCTCAAAGGGGTACACATCAGAACGAGGAAATGCAATAACGGGACCGAGGTGACGCAAGGCAGAACTAATGCCTCGTATGTAAACTTCGTTTTGTTTCGAACGAGACAGATATCCGTCCATTACTTTGTTCTGACAGGTTGGCAGTGCTGAAGTTTGGAGCTGACCCCGTCACACGCTGTAGGTCCACGATGGAAATACGGAGCTCTTCCTCCGCGAAACCGAGATCTAGATCCACTGGGTGTTCTAGCAACCTTACCGCTCACTTTTCATTTCTCGAAAACCACTTTACCACTAATAATAGCAATCACTGACAAACACAGCCAAGTAATTCATCCGGTTGCATGCCAGGCTTTGTGTGATACGGGATTAGACTGTTTGTTTAAAACAACAAGTTGGCGGCAAGAAAAAGTTAGGGCAATGAAAATGCTAGAATTCGATTGGTCGATCTTCCATTCTAGACACATTTGGTGATCACTACTGTAGACCTCTGATACCTTGAGAGTGGCTAAGATATAGCTCCCTACTCCCTCTTATGACCTCAGCTTTGTGATTAGTAATCAGGTGATGTTAGACTTCGTGGGAACCCGTACCGAACGCTCTGTTCTGAAGACGATTCCTCACCTTCGTTGACACTGAATCTCGACATTTCAGTGGTCAGTGGCTATGTTTCGGAGGTCGTTAGAACCGGTAGAGAATTGTGTCAGGTTTGAAAGGAATTCGGCCATGTCTTTTGAAGGAACCAAACCGGCATTTGCCTGGAGTGATCTCGGGAAACCAAGTAAAACCGAAATTTCGATCGACGGACGGGGATTCGAACCTGCGTCCTCGCAAATGCTAAGCCCGAGCGCTACCGCTCACTCACCACGCTCGGTATCCAAACGCCGTACAATCAGCTACGCATACAAACTCAACCATCGCAAAAACTTCATTAATAAATTGTTTTGTATTTCTTATTGTCTTTAATATTCTGTTTAGGAGAATGGTCTTTTAAAATGTAAATACTGATACAATCAAAACACGATGCACTGTTTTACAAACTGTAATCGACGACTCTCCAAAGTTGCCAAGTATCTTATTGACACACAACTACAATATTAAGAAAAATAACTGCGAAGAGATAAATGCGAATAAAATATCAGTGGATGTATAAAATCCTACAATTAAACACTTTCGTACTTCAGTATAACAAAAGAAAAATATGCTATACCTAAGAGAATTTACATTTCAAACGTAAACACCATGTAATGACACACAATTTTCATGACCTATTCTTTCACTTACAGAAATATTTTTATTTTACGGGAACACCCAACATACAGAAAAATGTAATTGTGACTAATAACTGAGATTGCAAGAATAATGTTCTAGAAGCCAATATTGGATATTCCGTGGGTCGGATTCAACGTTATGCTGTAGGTCCCCTTTAGGTTTATTAACCTTGTCGCAACACGGATGTTCACATATCCAAACCAAATTCAAGAAAAAGAAAACCAGAAGGCTTATGTGGTACTGGTTGGTCCAGATAAACGTACATACTTACATACGAACCCTCTATTCAGCTTATACAAAATCCTACACTTTAACACAACCTATTTACATTTTTAACAAAAGAAAAATATGCTCATAATAGAAGTTGGGTTTCAGATGTGAAGATACCATGTAATAACACATAACTTTCACTTTTTAGCTAAAAATGGCCTATTTTTTCCCTTACAGAAATATTTTCATTTCGCGGGAATACCCTGATTACAGAAAAATTTACCTGTTACTATATAGTAACTGAAATTGCAAGAATGATTTTCTATAAGCCAAAAATTGAAGACTTTATTAAAATGTTACATTGGTCTGAAGTTAGTTACGTAATATCTGACAAGGTGGCGGGCGAAATTCCAGCTAAAGAGTCGGGTGGAGTCTCGGAAACGTAGCGTCGGTACCCAGAACCGCTATCAGATATGTGTGGCTCGTTGCCAGAGGTGGAGATCGCATCGCGGAAGGCGACACGCGCAAACTTTTGTGTTTGCCTGACGTGACCCGTGAACTTTGTCGAGCAGGTTGGCTGTTGCTATCTCTGCCCTTTCGCCGCCGCTCAGTTTTCAGAGTTTTCCCTTTGGGGGAAGAAGGAGCTACATCCCGTCCAAATCAGGCAGGACTACCTCACACACAAAGGAAACTTCAGAGCCGGGCACTGTAGTGTTTAGCAGGTCGAAATCCGGCTTATGGCATCAATACTACTAATGAAATTTTGTGTTCGTTAAATTGTGTTTTAACTTTATGGAAATAAAAGAAACCCTGAGAAACCCATACACAGTACTAGAATTGAAAACGGCACAGTAGTTGGCTGTATACCCTTAGCAGCTAAATAATATCATTTATATTATTTCCAAATGCGTTGTTTCTGACGAGTCATCTTTCTCTTTTAGTACTCTCTGCGCTTTTGTATCGTCATTAATTAAGAAAGGCTTTTTAACGTTATGTAGCAGCATCACGTATCTCACATATATTAATAACCTTTGTGTGTTTTCTAGGGAAAGGAACTTATCTATAATTGTTTCGTAAGCCGTTGTAAGTGTTTTGCCACATACCTGCTTCAGTTGACAAATAAACAATTGCTACCAATTAACCTGTTTCTTCTTTTCATTCTACTAGAAATCACCAACCTCGCTGTTCATCGTATATTATTCGCGAAATTTTCATACGAGCCACGTAGTATATGCATAAAAGTGATCACAGGTAGCTTCGATTCTTATCGTGCGTGGGTTCTATCTTGTCATGTTCTTAAGTATGAGTGAGTGCTATATCCGAACATTCTTGGCATTCGGGAATAAGCTGGTTCGAATCCCCGTCCGGCCATCCAGATTTCGGTTTTCCACGGTTTCCCGAAATTACTCAAGGCGAATGTCAGGATGTTTTCCTTAAAATGCCGTGCCTGAACTCCTTCCTATTCCTTGTCTCAAATTGTCTTCCGGTTTCAAAGCGTTCTTGATCCGTTAACCCCTAAATAAAAAAACAAGCAGGGCGCTAACCCTCCTTAACGATTGTGGAGGGAAACGTAATAAGTTAGGTAGATATTAGGCCCACAAGATGGCACGCTTAGGTGTCGCGGAGTTTGGTATTTCTGTATTTGATCTGCATTACCAATAGAAAGGTTGACCAGCTTGGCGCAACATTCCAGCCTTCTTTAACTCCCAGAGCAGTATTTTACATGGAGAATTTCTTTTACTCCCCAAGCGTTAGGGAGTGTGCACAAACTACGTGGCTCAGTCCAGGGGGAAGGGGGGTTGGCTGGTAAGCTACGCTGGGCTACGTAGGAGGAGGGGGGGGGGGGTCCAAGCCAGTACACGTAGCTTCCCTTTCATAACATTTTTCACAGTTAAAATGAGGAACAGAACTCACAACAGCGTGTGAATATTTATTTCCCTCAGATAATTATCTCCGTATGTAATTTACAATAGTCTGACAGGAGAAAGCAGTACAAAATGCCTTCTGGAATCAAAAGCTACTTGCTACGTGGGGGGTGGGGGAGGGGGTAGAGGCAAAAGCCACGTAGGGCTACTTGGGGGGAGGGGGGTTCACAGAAGGCCAAAATGGAGCTACGTAGTTTATGAACGCTCCCTTACGTTAGTGGATAATGTTTAATGGGAACATTGAAACTGGGTTGGTTTTCTCTTGCTTTCCCCAGTGATGGACCTATATTTACGTGTTTATTGTTTTGTGTGTGTGAGTTTAGTTTGTGTATGTTCAGCGTACTGTCTTGTTTATGTTATGAATGACTGGAACGTGGAAAACAGGACAGAATGCCCGGTGCCGGCCCATTCAGGCCTACTCTTCCGAAGGGGCCCTCTCAAGACCCCGTCCCACGGAGGAATCGCCATCAACAGTGTCGAATGCCAACACTGAGGTTTGGGATTTAATACAGGACCTCGATGCACTTCCTGGTGATTAGGAATTGTGCACCACCACTCTCCCTACCCTGGTGGCCAAGTCCTGATGATGGGAATTTTTTCTCTACCAGGACTCGAATCAGCTACGCCACTACGGTGCCACAACCAACTGAACCAACAGGGAAGATTTCGGAAGTATTTACTTACTTTTAAATGGGCTGATAGCTATTCAGAGCTTATACATGCTGTTCAGTGAGGGAATACATTTGCATACAAAACAAATATCTCATCAATCAATCCATCAATAATATTACAGTGATTTTCCACACCTAACAGGTTCCACTGTTCTTATTTAGATTCGTCTGATCCGGGCAGCTTAATAAATATAAACGTAATGGTTGTGTTCTTTATTCCTAGAAAATTACTGTATAGTCTTCTAGGAAACACCGGTTTAATTATTGTCGTTAAACTAGTTTTTATTCAGTGGATTTTCTGCGGTAAGTATGCATAATAATACTGTTTGGTTGTTTAAAGAACAGAACATTACGTAAAATGTATTAAAAGCGATAATGGATAAACGCTATACGCTGTGCTATATTAAATAGCAAGCTTGCTCTATCCTTTTTAAACGGCTTTTCTTGCGGTATAATTAGAGATGGGATAAGGTCTAACCTTTGTTTCATGACCAGGACAATGGGAAGACCTCGCTGCCTCGAGTCGTGACTCAGTTCTTCGACGCAATCTCTGATCGTGCCTCTTCTCCACAGTCGTCGCAGCTATCAGTTCTTCCAGCATGAGCTGCGTGTGGGTGGAAGGGATCATTCCACTATCCTCACGGCTTGTTCCGGAGAACACACTGCTACCTTGGCACCTTCTTCCTATGACAACTGGCGCCAATGTCAGTGTCGCTAAGTAACTTTTTTTCTTGTTTGATGCAGGTCTCACACACCGCTAGAATCACGTATTATACGTCCTCTCAAACCATGCTACAGCATTCGCACTAAATGCGAATTAAAACTGCCAATCAGCTATTCTCTTTTCCCATCGTAGGGCATATTGTTTTAAGGGCAGAAACGGTAGAAGAATTCACTAAGAAGTGGACGAGCGGAGTCCAAATCACGATTATCGAGGGCATTACCTTGAAGCAGAGTGACCGTAGTGGTTCGGCTTCCTGATGCCAAAGCAGTGTCTCGGAATAAATATCTAGGGATTAAGTAGTTTGTCTGGATTTTTTAAAAAATTATTTACTTCAATGTTTTCTACTGTAAAAAATTCTAGGAAAAACCGTTCAGCAAAATTCTTCTTGAAACATGCTGGGTCGCTATAAACGACCACTGGTATGCAAGGAATTTATTTTTATTCTTTCGCCTGATAATATTTGACGTTTATCAGTTTGGAATACGCTAAAAAAAGTGTAGGATCTCGATCGAGAATTTCTGCAAAAATTGTAAACAAATGTGTGCTCAAAAACTTTCGTCATGATTATTTGTAAAACATGCTTTTTTCATGAGGTGCACGAACTAACAATTAAATGAATGCATGAAATCTTATCTCGCAAGCAACGAATATATTCCGAGACGGCTATTGAAATATTTTTTTCCAAATTGTTTTGTTCTACTATTAACTAACAAAAGTAAGTAAGCTCAAAAAAAAAAAAAAAACTATCTCGGAGCAACGTTATTAGCAGTTTGTGATTGTTCGCTGATAACGCAGGGAAGTAACGTGCTCTGACTATTGATTAGAAATTCATCGCAATCTAGATATTATTTCGGAATGGTGCTATAAATGTCAACATGCACTATATTGCAAAAAGGGCAAGATAATGTGTATTACTAACAAAAATAATTCGTTTGTTCACGACTACAAAGTGAACAATGGCCTATTGAAATGTTTAAATGCTTGAATTATTTGGGCCTAATAGTATAAAGCAACTAGAAATGGGATCTGATCACAACTGCCGTAATAAGTACAGCTAATTCTAGATTGCGATTCATAGGTGGTATTTTGAAGAATTGTAACGCACACACTAAAAATTCTCGTGCGTCCTCATTTGGGTTACTGTTGTGGAGTTTGGGATCCGTATGGCAAGGAATTGATTGATATGAAAGAGAAAGTACAGCCACTCGATTCGTGACTGCTTTCCACAGTTCTAACGAAAGAGTCACTGAAATGATCCATATATTGAACTGGGATTGCCTGGAAGACAGACGACGCACGTTTCGCTTGAATTTATTGATGAATATGTGGATATCTTCTTTCGTATACGAGTGCGACGTAATACTTTGTCCACTAGCCTATTTAGGTCGCTATGAAAGGAGAGATAAGATTAGAGAAATAATATACCGCACTGATGCTTATAGGAATTGTTTCTTCCTTCTTGCCATTCGGGATAGTAATGAACAGAGAACAAATTAGTTTTTCTTGCAAAGAACCCTCTGCCACCTTCAACATTTGTAAACCGCAGAGTATGGATGTATATGTAGCTGTACAAGATGTGAAGCGTTTGTTTCTGTATTTGTAACATCGTTGCACTCATCATTTTTATGGAAGGGGGGAGTTTTTGAATGAAGTCTGTTGTCCAAATAAGCTGTAAAGACCTGTTTAATATATGAACGTTGGACAGGTAAGTTATTCACTTCCGGAATAAAAAAATGATGACTACATGCAGGTAATTAAACAGCTAAAATACCCAATTGTTTCTCATACTGTTAATCGCTGTCTTTACAGGTATTTTGTGTACAATTTCGCTTACCAAAATAAATGAAAACTACACCCTTTGGTGTAAAGCAGAACCATATGCTGGGAGAAAAAGGGTCATTAAATTTTTCTGATTAAAATTTCGATCGGCCATCTTAGAAGTAGGCACGTTAGATTGCAGCTGACTTTCAATGCTTCCAGAGAAAGCGCCATCAGAAACTCTTTAAATCAGGGGTGAGAACCGTTAAATATCACAGTCGCTACTCAAGCTAATGGACTCCAGCTCATCAAACGTTTGCGTGAAAGCGTTTAGAGACGACACCCGCTTGGATGTTTTTAAGACTCAAAGCAAAAGCGGGGAAGTGCTTAGAGTCTAGACTACTCAGCCGTCACCGCGCCTGTGATGTGTGTTTAGCAGTCGTTGCCTTTGAATTTCAGCGGAATGTATCACCAGGTAATGAAACGTGCGCTGCCTCAAATTATCGCCGTAATTACTAATATGATACGGAGGAAGCGTAATTTAGGGTTTGCTGCTGTCGAAGAAGAATTTGGTCTTAATTTACAAGTTAGACGTCGCGCTTTAGTGGTTCGTAAAATCACTTCGATATTGAAATTTACAATCCTTGTGAGCTGAATAAACGGTTAGCAGTAAGTTAAAATTTCTAATTTGTAATGAAATGAAGTAAAAGATCTAAATAAATGACAGAATACTCTCAGTAATTTTGTCATTTTCGATACACATCTGATTTCCGCTTTTCTGAAAAAATTTTAACTTTTGCTGCCATGTCTTCCTTTTTGTTTCTCTTATATATTATTACGACATGATTGTCTTGTAAATATTAACTTTATTTAGTAATAACGAAATTAATAACTTTAAAACAAAAGCTTATTTTCAACGAAATATTTTATATTAATTATATTATTATAATATTGTTTATATATTTTTTATTAATTTTAATACGTGATATTGTTGCACGTTACTGATTTGAAAAATTAATATATTTAGTTTGAAAGAATTTTCTTCCTTTATATTATTTAGTATTAACTTTTTCCCTTTTATAGTAAAAAAAATATCAGGATATTAAAAGTTGATAGCAGATTTCAACTTCTAGTATATGTTCTCAAGACACAGGCATTGTGATTTAAGCTAATTAACTGTTTAATTACTTTGTCTCATGCATTTGCTACATGAATATTTATAATTAAATTTGAAAAATAAATTATAGTTGATAATTGTCAAATGAAAATATATGCTTCTTCTACAAACAGTTTACCAATTCATGTTAAAAATAGAAGTGTTGATACTATTATTAAAAATATGATTTGTTGAATTCGAAACAATCGAGAAATATGTTGCTACATATAACTGTTCGGAATAAATCAAAGAAGGAGAGGATTGACACGTGAGAGACATACGCACTGATTAAATAACATTTAATGTATTTCGTGCATAAAAGAAAGAACTTTTTACATCGTTTGATTTACTGCTTTTAAGTGATTACAGCATAATGGATGGGAAGGTAATAATCCATGCTTTTCATGAGGGAATCATACCAGTGTTCGTTTGGGGAAAACCGAAATATGTGTGGCCGGAAGGGAATTCAAACCCACGCCCTTCAGAATGCGAGGCCATCACATTACCGCTGACCCACCAGGCTCGATGGGTGGGATGCAATTTTCAAGAAGTCATTTTAAACTATCATTTATAATCATCTCAGTTTATATTTCTTGTCGACCAACAAGATTTTGGGTCTCCCTCATTGCCCAACCAAAATTCTACGTGAATCTTTAAAAAAAAGGTAGTCGTCGATTCCATTGCTATTCTTTAATATGTATGGAGTAGAATAAAGTTGCTATTCAGCGTCTAGAAAACGACCTGATTTCAGACTTAATGCCGGTAATTACATCCACGGCTTATTTTGAGTAATTTGTGACGTATTGTGCTTGACAATACGTCTCGTATTTGAAGGAAATGGGTGATATTTGTGGACTCAAGGAGGTTGAGGGAGTCTGGACGAAACGAACGAACAATTCTTATCTATTGTTCTATTTGAATTAGGTCTTAGCTCTAAATACTGTATTTGTGTCGCTCACTAGAAGAATGCCATTGAGGAAAGCTAGGTAAGAAAATGGCATCGTCGTTTCAAAGAGGAACTAATTTTCCCTGAGGAGTCGTCTACATCGACAAGACCTGGTAGAATTTCTTGTTTCTATGGAATGAATATCAAACGAAAACTTTTGAAATAGAGAAAAGGCATTAGAACCTTGTGAACATAGAATTATATTAATACTGAATGGCTATTGACAAGTGAAATATAAATTAACCAGAGTAACTTTGAGACAGCGAGCAGTTCAAGATGCTGACCTAAGCTGTTTGAAAACAGATTTCGGATACTGATTTTCTTTGTCTTGAGCACCTTTTCCAAACATTTCGGAGTCGGCTGTCTTTGAAGACTTTTCCTCATCGTTGGCATGGTCAAATCTGGAGCTATGGTTTTACGACCCCATGTCCTTGCCAACGACAAGTATTTTTTTTATCTGCTTAACGTCTCTCTAACAGCGAGATCTTTAGAGACGGGAAAGGATGGGGGGCAAGAAATGGGAAGGAATTCGGCCATGGCCTTTTGAAGGAAGCATCCCGGAATTTGCCTGGAGTGATTTGGGAAACCATGGAAAACCCAAATCTGGATGCCTGGACGGGGATTCGAACCGCCGTCCTCCCGAATGCGAGGCCAGAACGCTATCCGTTACACCACCACGCTCGGTAAACGACAAGCATTTTATACCTACTGTCAGGTGATAATACGTGCTAATAGAGGAAAAGAAGTGTTGCCATCTGTCTGATAAATCTGTAACTATGTTCCGTGTGTGATAAGTGCATTTCTTGTTTGTGTAATGTGTAGTTAATGAGGTGGAGATTGAGGACCGTCCCGGCATTCACTTTGATGGCTGCGGAAAACCGCAGTCAGGACGGGTGGTACGCGGGAGCCTGGGGCTCATGCCAGGTCCCGTTGTACCTTCCCGACCCAGTGTGCGGACACTGGGGTCAGAATCGGCAACCGATGTTACAATTTTTTTATCCTCCTTCTACCGTACGGTATAATTGGATTCTGGATGTAGGCGATACAATTATAGTAGCAATGCCAGCCTGTATCGTCCGAATTTCTTGTTATCACCTTTTCTGTAGCTTCCTCTCTCTTCTATTACGCAAAAAAATTTAAAGATATATTCCAGTCAGAAAAAAAGAGATTACTCAGTGTACAGGAGATGCATCAGTTAAAAAGGGTGTGAGACAAGGTTGTAGTCAACCCCCGTTAATATACAACTTGTATGTAGAAGAAGTAATAAAGAAAGTCAATGAAAAATTTCCATGTGGCATAAGTGTTCAGGGAGTGAAAATCAGTATGCTACGATTTGCTGATGACATTGTCTTGATGGAAGAAAGGGCTGAGGATATTTAGAAGTTACTGAATGGCATGAACAAAATACTGAAGGAAGATTTTGGACTGAATATAAATCAAAGCAAGACAAAAGTGATGAAATGTAGCAGAAATGATATCAATACTAGTAGATTAAAGATAAAAATTGGATCGGATACAATAGGAGAAGTAAGTGAATTCTGTGACTTGGGAAGCAAAATTACAACTGATGTCAGAAGCAGGAATGATGTTAAAAGCAAAATAGCACTAGCAAAAAGAGCCTTCATGAAAAAGAGAAATCTTTTAGTTTCAAATATTGATCTAGGGATTAGAAAGAACGTTTTAAAACTCTATGTCTGGAGCATAGCACTTTATGATAACGAAACATGGACCTTAGGGTTACCGAAAAGAAAGAAAAACTGAAGCATTTGAAATGTAGTGCTACAGAAGAATGCTGAAAATTAAGTGGACAGACAAAGTAAGAAATGAACGAGGTTTGGAAATGATGGGTGAGGAAAGAAGTTTTTGGAAGAAGCTTACAGAAAGAAGAGACAGGCTGGTAGGTCATATTTTGAGGCATGCTGGATTGGTTAATTTGCTGGTTGAGGGAACAGTCGAAGGAAAGAACTGTAGAGGAAGACAGAGATTGGAATATATGAAGCAGATAATTGAGGATGTGGGTTGTAAGGGGTATGTAGAGATGAAGAGGTTAGCACAGGATAGGAAGAGATGGAGGATTACATCAAACCAGTCGAAAGACTGTTGACAGAAAAAAAAGGACATGCTATTAGCTTCATTGCAGCTGGGTTCCTACATACCTTGTTACAGTGAAACAACGTTCGACTAGTGACGCCGATTTTGAACTACACGGAGGCAGACAGGCTGGGCCCCGTGCATTATTTGGGGCGACATGCCGGCTTGTGTCAGCGGCGCCCCGCTCGCACGTGTTTGTTGGGGGTGGTAGGGGGGGGGGGCGTGCAGCCGGTATCGACCGCCCACACAGCTGGACCGCAGGGTAACTGGGACGCCCCGCCAGATACTGGGTCGGGTTTACGGGCGTAATGAGCTCTTAATTAAGGGATGACTGATGCAGCTTGCTGGAGGTAACAAACGCATTCTTACGTCCTAACTAGGTCAAACCGGGTTGACACCATTCAAGCACGCAGTCTAAATTCAGCCGACTCAATTTGGTTTCCGTGGTCTTTGTATTCCGTGGATGTTCGTTCTTACCCCACTCCGCGCTTAGTAATATACTATTCATAAATTCTGTTTACAATTTTATAATCATTACTTTTCCTCGTTTTCTTTATTTTGTTGCATTTTTAACCAGTTGGATCAAACAATAAATTTGGCATTAGTCATCTTGGGTATACTTTAGCATCGTCCACACAACTTCATATCCCCAGTTTGAAACCTAACAAACAAACGCAGTCGAGGTCGATTAGAAACTTCTGGCAACGTCTGGGACTCGATACGCAATTTACGGCTTCGACCCCAAGTGATGTCAGAAAACGTCAGCATTCGGGATTTGGCCAATAGAGCAGCGAAGATGGTGGTCCGCAGTTACTAACCATCAGGCAGTGGAAGAAACGCCTGGCTTAAATACTAATGCGATCGGATTGAGGGCATACGGGACTGTTGTTGGCAATTCATCCGTCGGATAGGTTTTTTTTGTTTGTTTATGGCTTTACGTCTAGTCGACGCCGAGATCATTACAGGCGCGAAATAACTGGAGGCACGCAACGGGAAGGAATTCAGCCATTACCTTTTGAAGGAACTATCACGGCATTTGGCTGGAGTTATTCGAGGAAACCATGTAATCCAAATCCTGGATGGATGGACGGGGATTCGACCCTGGGTCTGTTACCGGTCACTCACCAGGCTCAGTCGGACGGACAGGGATGTAAAACTGGAGATCTCTTGCTTTCATTCGGAAAAGCAGATCTGGATTTCTCCTTCTCCTTTCTTTTGTAAAGATATATGTATGCAAACACAAAACAACACAGTCATCTTTACAAATACAGCAACACTTAAACAAACTGACCTCGCTAGGTCTGTGTACGATGCTCCCATCGGGTAATTGATTGCATTTATTTTTAAACAAACTAAGTGAATATCTGAGAAGAAGACTTGTATCAGAAAACTTGGCAGATAACTTAACATAGAGACCTGAATGAAGTAGCAGTGTCTCTACTGGTGGAATATTATGGTAATGTGGAAGATTCAAATCAAGGAGGATAGCGCGTGTTAAAACAGGACAGCAAGTTTCTCTACTTGATTTTTGTCTATCGAAACGAATGCTTTACAAAATTTTGTTTTGGCATAAGGTCTATGGCGATTACTATGTTGCCCAAACTGTTGACGTCGACTCCTACACTGCGGGTTCAGTGTTGTCTGTAGTAATTTACGTCTGAACTCAGTGAAGCGCTCACGAGTAGCTTCTGCCGTGTTGATTTCTCGTCAGGGTGTACAGTATCAGTTAAGCCACAGTAAAGGCTGAACGGCACAAATTAAAAACCTGTCACCAGATCTGACAATCTATAAAGCCACGCGCCGTTTTATCCAATTATAAACGTGATCGTTTTTATTACGTTCTTTATTGAACCACACAGTCTCGCTAAATCAAGCTTGTAGTTCCGATCCGTGAAATATGCTACATGATAAAGCACGGACTGAGCGTACCGCTGGCGAAATGAGTACGGTTTCAGGCAATTTAACGCAATAAGTTAGGTCGATTTAAGCTTAAAACGGAAGAATACTAGCTCGTTCCACTAGCACAAAGGTGGGGAAGATTCACTTCAAGATTAAAAACAAGGTCACTCCTTCCAAAGACGGAAATAATCTGAACTGTGTCTCCGGTATAATAATGTTTCAATCACCACAATATGTGGTTCACACTCAATACACTGACTCAGAAATGCAAACATTGACTCATGAGCATATGGCAGGGAGGGAAGTGGGAAGAATACAGGGGGCAGGAAAGCATATTGTCTCGGTTCAAGAGGGACCTCCCTAGCTGCTGCCAGCATGTTCGTGGTCTGGAGTTAGATTATAGTGGTGACGCGAGTAAACAGACAGACGTCGTACGGCAGAATTAGTGACTTATACGTAACGTCTTACGCGTACTAACTGAAAACGATCTAGTGAATAGTCACTGTTTAACACGAGCTTAAATGACAGCGACAATGTCGTTTGCAGCGAGAGTTTATACAGTTATCTAGTATCGCATGCTGCTGGCATCAAAGCAACCTTAAGTGCGCATGCGCAGAACGTTGCGGCGCATGCGCACTTAACGCGTAACTCGTAATGCTGTCAAATTTTTCCCTATCGCACCCAAAGAAGTTTCACTTAAATTCCTTAAGTGTGCGGTTTAAGCTTGTTTAAGATGTTGTAAGGAAGACTAAGATAATACATAAGACACTCAAGAGCAATCTAATAGACATACCCGCACAGTATCGTGAAGCGCAATCTCGATTCGATAACTACAGTGATTGGTCTAAGTATTAACTCAAAATACAATGGAGGCGTTCGGAATCTACAGGGATTAATGACACTTAAACAATCTCCACAGTTAGCGAGGATGTGGTGGGTGGGGCCAGAGTTTCTAATATCTATGGTATACCAGATGTGCTAGATGGGATTGAGGTCAGGTGACTTCATTGACCGAAAAAGCAAGTTCACGTCTGTGGAAGTGTTAATCCAATCTTTCTGTTACAATATAGAAGCGATGGTACGGAGTTTTTTCTCGTTGAAATGAAGATACCTAGAATCGGGAGCACATGGTCGTCAAGGATATCACTCTAGCATCATCTGTGAATAAGTTATGTCACTCTTATCAGAGGTCCTAATTTAGTCACCAGAATTGAATGGCACCTCCATCAACTAGAAGAGTTGTCGGCGCGTAAGAAATATTCATCCATTCATGGATGCTTGCGCCTTATTCGTTCCCAGGCATCGCATCGTCAGTCCTTGAAACATTTTCACAAATTTGTGGAGCACAGTGGAGATATTTCAGCGTCGATGTTAATCTTTGTCTCATATGATGCGGTATCAACAAAGGTATCCTTCTGTATTATCCTTCTGTATCGAGGGGCGAGGAGACGGTTTTGCGTGGTGTGTCTACTTTCATATTGTTGTGCATTAAAGTAGCTAAGTTTTCTTTTGCATTGTGGATTCGTCTTTCCACTATTACCCCAGCTAGCAGTCGATGACACCGCTAATTCACATGCTCTTGTCGACGGCAGTTGGATCGGGCAATGATGCTTTTTCCGGTATTGCAGTACACCGTTTCCACTGAGGCCCGTGAAAATCCTAATTCCAGCACGACTTCTGAGAACAACAGACACATTCTTTCGAACCCCAAAAATTGGCACGAAATATTATCTGTTATTGATTTTGCTTTACATATATTTTGCTTCTGCCTTTACGCCTCGTCGACACTGAGGTCATTAGAGGTCAGGAAAGGACTGTGAACAAGAAACTGGAGTGAATTCGACTATAGCCTTCTGAAGGTACCATCCCGGAATTCACCCGGAGTGATTTGGGGATACCATGGAAAACCCAAATCTGGATGTTCGGACGGAGATTCGAACCCGCCGTCCTCCCGAATACGCTGATACTGCGTACATCGCTCCGTGTACATTACTCCTTATATTGTAAGCTCTCTACTTACATAATTCCCTTCCCATATACCGCTCCATCTACAATGCCACGTTTGTACTACGCCTTCTGTATCTAATTCCATTGTTCTTTAGTGTATATTTTCCATGCGCATACAACAGTATTTTCAATTCATTAAATTATGTTTCTTATACACGTAAAAGTATGCTTGACACAATACTTTTTTAAAGGATCCCGCAAATAATCTTTAAAAAATAATACAATGAGTTAATTAAATTAGATAGTGTTTGTTGGTTGTAAGCATGCAAGTGTAAGATATTCGTTAAGGAAACTGTTGAAGAACCGGCTTATCTCAAGGTTTTCCGCTCACGACATGAATTAGTCTATAAAAGAGCAGTGGTCATTTTTTTTTTTTATTTTCTTGTCCATTCAGTTACAGCCACGTGAACATAACGTTAAGAGCGCCGTAAACAAATGAATGTCGTTACTGCATTTATTTGAATCGGTTGCATTTCGTAAAAAAGTGGAAGTACCGGTATAAAAAGTGAAATGTTCAAGGTACGCAGCGGCTATTCAGAAATTCGACACGAGTGAATGAACGGTCCGTACATTTTGTGATTCTTTGTGCTCCTTGGAGTGAATATGGTAAACTAACAATCATGGTATTCCATGAAACTCCTCCTTGACTTTTTTTCCTTTTCCTTATAGCTTTACGCCTCGTCGACGTCGAGGTCATTAGAGGCGGGAACGGATTGGGGGCAACGATCGGGATCGAATTCAGCCATTGCCTTTTGAATGGACCAACCCGGTATTTGCCTGGAGCAATTTAGGGAAACTATGGAAAACCTGAATCTCGATGCCAGAACGCAGATTTGAACCTGGGTCCTCCCTAATGCGTTGTAGTTTATGTCTAGGAATATCGACGGAAGAGGGTTAATTGTGATGTATAGTGCACGTAGCGTATTATTACGATAGACGCCGAGAGAGAATAAGAGCTTGTGAAGTCACTTAGCGGTTTATTCTTGCATTTTTTTTTACAAGGTTCGCAACCAACAGACGAGTTACTAGTCACAGTGCCGTACATTTTCAATCTAAACGCCTCCTGAGAGTTTTTCCCATTTACGCAAGTTATTGATATGCAGTCTTGTGATTAGAAATCTATGTATCGTTATATTTTCTACTCTGGTGAGGAAGCATCGCACCATAAATATTTCTTCCATTGTCGAGTCTCACCTTTACACTGTGGTATAATCATGTCTTTCGCTTATTCTGTCTGGCGATAGAAGGAGTCAGAATCTCGCTATGAACAATGTGAGACGATTTTTCATGTTTACCTAATTTTGACGCCCCACAAAACCCGGTTTATTGTACCAACGCCTGCCGCAATGATTTTTTTCTAAAGTCGAGGTTAAAAACGAAAGTTTGTTTTAAAGCTTAGATTTTGCTTCCCTGCTGCATGAAGTCATTATTTTTCCGGCGTCGGTTATTACTTGATTTATCTGGCGTTCAGAAGGCAACACTTTCAGCCACTAGCCGGAATTAATCTTCTTTTTATGTAGTTAGCCGCTAAGCCCCTTTTAATTAGAATTTTAGCCGTTGAGTTGAAGTTTACCTAACATATCAATACAGCCAAACCCGTCTTTGTTTGAGCCTAACTACGTTGTAGTTCTCCTAGAGCACTCGTTTCGTTTACATCTACATCTACATCTACATCCATACTCTGCAATTCACAAACATTGTCGGTGGAAGTGGGTGCTAAGCACCAATATTAATTCCGCGCATTCCAATCCCGAATAGCGCGAGGAAAGAAAATATACATAAAAGCATCAGTGCGGCATCTTATTTCTCTAATCTTATCCCTCCGGTCATTGCAACCCAATGGTTGGCGAAAGAAGTATCTCACTGCACTCGTAGGTCATTTTTTTTTTTTTTTTTTGTCGTCAGTCTTTCGACTGGTTTGATGCAATCCTCCATCCTTTCCTATCCTGTGCTAACCTCTTCATTTCTACATACCCCTTACAGCCCACGTCATCAATTATCTGTTTCATATATTCTAATCTCTGTCTTCCTCTACAGTTCTTACCTTCGACTGTTCCCTCCACTAACAAGTTAACCAATCCAGTATGTCTCAAAATATGACCTACCAGCCTGTCTCTTCTTTCTGTAAGCTTCTTCCATAAACTTCTTTTCTCACCCATCATTTCCAAAACTCGTTCATTTCGAATTGCGCATATTCTCCAATACATTCAAGCGCAAATGACGTCGTCTGTCTTCCAAACGATCCCAGTCCAATCTATGTATCAATTCTGTGACCCTTTCATAAGGGCTGTAACAACCAGTCACGAATCGAGCGGCTCTTTTCTGTACTCTCTCCACTGAGTCAATCAGGCCCTTGCGATACGGATCTCAAACTCCACAACAGTACTCCAGATGCGGATGCACTAGTGTTTTATACGCTATTTCCTTTGAATGAGCATTACAATTCCTCAGAATACGACCTAGGAATCGTAATTTAGAATTAGCTTTGCCTGCGACGGAAGTTATGAGTAAGTCCCATTTCATGTTGCTTTGTATAATTACCCCCAGATACTTCAGGGAATCAACCGTGTCACCAACTGAATTGTTTACTTTGTACTCGTGAGCAAACTGATTCTTTTTGTTACTTATTTGCATTGCCTTGCACTTTTTGCAATTAACTGTAAGCTGCCATTTCCGGCACCATTCAGATATGGCATCCAAATCTTTTTTTTTTTAACTGCTTTACGTCTTTTTTTAACATCGAGGTCTTTAGAGACGGGAAAGGATGGGGGGCAAGGATGGGGGCAAGGAATGGGAAGGAATTCGGCCATGGCCTTTTTGAAGGAAGCATCCCGGCATTTGCCTGGAGTGATTTGGGGAAACCATGAAAAACCCAAATCTGGATGCCCGAACGGGGATTCGAACCGCCGACCTCCCGAATGCGAGGCGAGAACGCTAACCGTTACACCGCCCCGCTCGGTGCATCCAAATCGCGCTGAATTTCTAAGCAGAGAACCTTATTTCCCTATAGATAACTGCATCGTCTGCAAACAATCACAACCAGCATTTAACGTTGTCACCTAGATCGTTTATAAAAATTAAGAAAAGAAGTGGTCCTATTGCACTTCCTTGAGGAACGCCAGAATTAACATCTAGTTTAGAAGAGGCTTCCCCGTCAACAACGACATACTGTGATCGATCAGTAAGAAAATCACGTATCCATTCGCAAATCTACACGTTTGCTACATTTTACAACCTATACGAATTCAGTTATATTATGTTTATTTTTATTCGTCAAGAATGACTTTCATAAGGACATTCAGTGATCTGTGGAGGTGAAGTGATACCGTGGTGGGATGTGTGCACTGGTCTTGGTTTGTCGCGTGTGCCTGGCTTTGCGCGTTATCTCTGGGCGCAGTGTCTGGAGCTGTTCCGCCACACGTGGCCTGAGGTAACCAGGTTAGCATCGAGGTTTATCCGGCGGCAGCCATTACTGAAGATTCTCGTTAACGAGGCCAGTCAGCACGAGGCTCTGGGACAGGCGCGTCGACAATCAGTTCCCAAGTACTGCATATGCAGCCTGAAGCATGACTCACTCAAATTAGTTTGATCGTTCTTCGAGTAATCCCCCAGATTACGAATTTTAATTAAATGTGTTTGTGCTGAGATTTGTTTTCTGTGAACCACTAAACAGAAACCAGAATCGAATACACTATGGTAATAATACAGCTTAAAAAGATCGAAGACAACACATTTCTTGTAGACCAAGTCGAATGAAACTGCAATATCAGGAACACATTCTTTGCACATTAACTATCCAGGGACAATATGAAATTTACGAGTGTGGTAACATTACGGAAGACGCATGTTCTGTCTCCCCCAAACAAGCCGTAAAAATTTCGGTTTTCTATAGTTACTAGAAATAAATGTCGTGATGGTTCTTTCAAAAGGGCTTAACCGAATTCTCTTCAGTTCCTTGTTCCCTATCCACTTACGGCGCTACTACTTCATTTTTTTTTTACCTATTTTATTCCCTTATTCACACATAATAGTATACCTCAAATATTAGACCTATGATAATTGCGCTGTCTTTATGATGTTTAATTTTTTTAAATATATTAACTCCCATTTAAAAGCGATCATTATAGTCTCTGATATTGAAAGTTTAATATTTTGCTCAACTCCAAGTTTCTTCAGACTGTGGATTCGGCCTCTGGGCAATTAACGGCATACAGTGTGTGTTTTATGTCATGTAAAAAACAGGTACAGGGAAAGTATATTTCCTCGTGCTTTTAAATAACTACAACAGTTCCAACAAGTTTGGAAAATCTCTACAGAAAATCTCTTGTACTAACGTAAAACATAAAAAAATTACGTCTCCCAAGGAAGAGACTGGCGTGCTAGAACAACAAAACACAAGAAACAAACAAGGACGATGATTTAATAATCTCGAGGCACTGAACTGCACAATATGTAATATTAAAGTTAGATCAGAAATATAAGAAGTCAAACTTGTGAAGTTAATCTTAAAGAAAGGATTTAATATTACCGCACAGAAATAATAATTCCTTTCTTTGAAACAAAAGAACAAACAACGGTTGCTAGTAATTTTATTTATGCAGAAAAAAGCTTTAAAATTTTCCTGTTATACTTCTTAAATGACTACCCGGCTAACATTTTTTAAATTTTTCTTAGAAACCTTTCGATATGTACTTAATTCTTACAACTCTCCTGTATACAGCAATATCAATCGAGGACATTATTGTTGTTGACAGTTTGGTTGATGATTTCAATTATGATTTTTTTATATTAAAAAAGAGAACGAACTAAACAAAAGTCAGAAGTAAAATAAGTACGTGGTCACTTAAATCGTCATTAAAAAATTCCAGTACACATATTTTCAAGTCTATGTTACACGATGTCTTACAGTAAATAATAACACAAAATTGATTATATAAAATAATACACATTATAACTTAAAAAATTATAAAATCGATGTTGAACAAATATTTTTTTTTTAAAAAGTTCAGTTAATCCTTACCAAATGCCAAACGAAGCCACAATCGTCTTTGTGGAAGTAGAACAGAACGTAATATATTTGCTGATAAAGTATAACTTATTACAGACAATTTGCATTTATGGTGAAATGGAAACCAGAACCAGATTATCATTTCAGTGGAACTATATCAACGTTTATGTGATGCTTAGTCAAGATAGCTTTTCAGTGATTAAATGCGATGTAAATCCACACACGTATGATGCCCTAACATCCAAATTATACATGAAAATAAACAATGAATGAAATAGTAGCTGACTGCACTGAGATATATACATGATTTAGTCCTAAGGAAGGACCAACATTCGACGTATAACTGCAGAAGGGGAAATATACTTAAAGGTTTCAACAGCGGCGAATGTAATACTGCAGACTTTCTAATCGTTGTGTTAAGATCGCAGTGATAGATTAGGTAGAGAACGATGTTGCCAATGCCACCTGCATCTGGTAAAGGCAGCTTACTTACAACAGGAATACGTGCTGAAATATGATGTGAAGGCTATAGTGTGTAATGAATTAAAAGGTACAGTGCCATTAGGCACTAAGTGATCCCACGGTGTGTGTGAATATTGCCGGTGCGTCGTGTCAACGAACAGAAACGTGACGGAACTAAAGCGTCCAGATTTACACGCACCTTGGGGGGTGCTGACAAGGTCCCACTCAACTTGGACATTAAGCGGATTTATAACCCCCATAAATAACTGAGACCCGCTTTCTATTTTCGCACGTTTCGGAAAGTTCCCGCCGCAAACTGGCGCGGACTAGCAAAAATAAACCTTAGTGACATTTCCTAGTAAATGAGTGCTTTATGAGAGTAGGGGAAGACGATCCAGCCAATAGAGAAGCCGCCTCAATTTATTGCCGTGTAGGTGTTTTTTCTTGTCTGTTCTGGGCCAATGTGATGCTGGTACTTTGGCGCGGATTGCGGTGATTCGCCAAGAGCCCGACCCGACATCGCAGTACGAGAAGTACAGAGTCTTGCTCGGAGGAGAGGAACGGACGACGAGACATTCTGGTGCAGATCTTCATCTAGTACGGCCGAAGTGATTTTCGCGGAGTACGAGACGGCAGCTGGGGACGCTGCCATCACGCGGTGCGTTCGAGGAAGCTGAAAGACCGCATGTGGCGCGGGTCTCACCTGGTCGCTGACCTGGGCTGTGAACAATGGTAAAAGCTACGGCCCGGACGGAAGCTCATGCAATCGTTCCACCCAGTAATGACCCTGAGATTTTGCAATGACCCTGAGATTTTGCTCTAACTGTTTGACATTCAATGATATGTAATTGTTAACCTCAGAATAAAAACAAACTTCGTGTTTGCCTAATTTCACAATAATAAATTGTACACCCAATTTTCAATTTTCCTATTCATAATAATAATATTTCATGTGATTAGCTGAAGATTAAGTATGATTTTTGATATTCCAAATTGATAATTTTGCTAATGATAAAACAGTATGACCCAAAAGTAAACGTCCGCAAGGTAGACGTTACAAGTGCAAAGATAAATTATAATGGTGGAATACCAATAAAAGAGCTAATATTGCGTAAGAGCTGAAGAATTTTGATGCGATGGTTAAAGGTAACAACAATGGTATATTACTACCAGTTAATTTATTAATTCATGTAACTACAAAAAATCAGTAATTTCTTACCAGATGTATTAGACTTATTTGCATTTTCGCTCTATTTCTTGCATTTTGTAATGTCCTTAAATTAACGATAACACAGCTGTTTTTGCACTGATTATTTTATTTACTGTTCCTCTTACGATTTTATACCATTAATAAACTTCATGTTTTGGGTCTCACTGGAGACGTTCCTATTTTCCATACAATTTCTTTGTGTGTGTTGACAATATAAATTAAACAATAATCAACAAATTTATGTTAAATATCAGTAGCTAGATCGTAGTTATATGTTACATATATGATTAAGTTTTTTTCTTCTGCTTCGGTCTCGGAAAAAAAAATCCCAACACCAAGAAAGACTTGTGTTAGATAACGAAATTTGGTAGGGCGTGTTTATACATCTGAAAGATGACATCGATTCAAATTTCGCGCTTCGCGCATAAGTGTGGCGCTAGTAGCGCTACTCAGAGCTTGCAAATCAGGTTTGCTTTAAATACGCGCTGTAAAGTTTGTGAACGTTATTTACCGCTGAGATTTGACATAGTGAGTTGATGTTAGCCAAGAATGCCTTTAAGAAGACGAAGAAGCCATTATCAACAGCTCACCGAGTTTGAACGAGGTCGTGTAATAGGGCTACGAGAAGGTGGATTTTCTTTTCGCGATATTGCAGAAAGATTGGCCGGAATGTATCCACTGTGCATGATTGTTGGGTGCAGTGGTCAAGGGATGGTACTGCCTCAAGAAGACCGGGTTCCGGGAGGCCACGTGGCACTACTGAGAGGGAAGACCGCCGTATTCGGCGTACAGCTGTGGCGCATCGTACTGCGTCTGCGGCAGAAATTCGAGCTGCAGTTGGTACCACAGTGACACAACGAACTGTTAGAAATGGTTACTTCAAGGACAGCTCCGAGCCAGGCGCCCTGTAGCGTGCATTCCACTGACTACAAGCCATCGCCGTTTGCGACTCCAGTGGTGTCAAGCCAGAGCTCATTGGAGGACGGAGTGGAGATCTGTTTGTTTTCTGATGAAAGCAGGTTCTGCCTTGGTGCCAGTGATGGCCGAGTGTTGGTCAGAAGGAGGCCAGGGGAACGCCTGCAACCAAACTGTCTGCGGCCTAGACACACTGGACCTACACCTGGAGTCATGGTCTGGGGAGCAATTTCCTATGACAGCAGGAGCACTCTTGTGGTTATACCAAACACACTGACTGCAAATTTGTACGTCAGTCTGGTAATTCAACCTGTAGTGCTGCCATTCATGAACAGCATTCAAGGGGGAGTTTTTCAACAGGATAACGCTCGCCCTCATACCGCTGTTGTCTCGCAACGTGCTCTACAGAGTGTCGACATGTTACCTTGGCCTGCGAGATCACCAGATCTGTCTCCAATTGAACACGTATGGGATATCATTGGACGACAACTCCAGCATCATCCACAGCCAGCACTGACCGTCCAGTATTGACAGCACAAGTACAACAAGCATGGAACTCCATACCACAAAGTGACATTCGAAACCTGTATGACACAATGCATTCACGTTTGCAGGCTTGCATTCAAAATTCTGGAGGTTACACCGGCTATTAATTTAACAGTATTTCACATTTGAAATGCATTTTCTTGAGCTTAAATTAACCTGTGATCTTGAAAATTTAATCAATTAAACATGTTAACTTGACAAATGCATTGTCCAAATTTCATTACTCTACAATAATTTTTTCTTGGTGTTGGGATTTTTTTTTCCCGTCTGTGTACGGCACTTTCGTTATAACATTTTTTTTAATAATTCGCAGTAGTTTGAGCAGTATTCTTTAGACTTGAAAAACAGTGTGCTTTATAGATATCACCACTAAAACGTTTGACACTGGTCGACTGGATGGAAATTAGCTTCCTTATGTCTTGAACGACAAGTAATGATATCCAACTAACTGTGTGGTAACGATCCCGTCAGCACGCAATTAAGTATTTACCATGTTCTACTAGTTTCTATAATTTACTAGATTTTGAAGTTAATAGGACTAGTTAAAGTTGTAATTATTTTCCCAAACGACGACGTTCGCAGTTCTGACATGAGGTCTAAGTCATGTAATGTCGATGAAAACACATTACAATTTTGTGACTTTCATAAGATTCACGGTAACTGTACTCAGCTATTTACGCAATATCACAGTTGAGTTAGCTGTGTAACTTTTCTATGGTGATATCGGAAGGGAGTCTTCTGAGTGTAAGAAGATACAGTTCAATGCAAACACTTGAACATTCAAATACAGGGAGACGTACATGTTTGTATTTCTTATGACAACTCAGTCAGATTAAAAATTGTTTTTGATACAAAAAGTTCATCGATCAATATATATTTACGATAGATAAAGTGCACTTGATGGTGTCACGATATTGATAACAGCATGCGGTAGTTAAACTACGTCTGTTTACGTTTATGCGATACTTACACACAACACGTTACCAAGTTCTTCGGTCGTAAAAGAGTCTCATTTTTCGGAACTTCATAATTTATTTCAGTACTGTTTAGAATAAGCGTGCCTGCTGATCACATTGCTGCTATGCTGTTCAAGCACAACACTCACCCGTATTTCCTCTGTAAAGCATATAAGGTTGGAACTCTTTTTATGTTCACTTTGTAGCGCAAACAGGAATCTCAGACATTCTTAGTATTAAATATTCGTCAAACTATCATTACTAGACGGTATTCCACACGAAGAACAACTCACTGAGTTAGAAACAACTTCATATGCTCCAGACAATAGTCGAATCGGCGACCTACACATTAGGCCACAGCGTGCCAGCCACAAAACCATTCTGTGAGTCTCGTTTGAAACCCTTTCTTCACCGTATGGATGGTGATGATGACGGTAATTATCTTTTACCCGATGACCCAGGCTTGGTGGTTTCCCCGAAGCGAGCTACTTCTCAATAACAACTTTATTGGGACATTTTATTGATGTGTTTTTCCCTCTCTTCTCCTGTGTCAGAGGTGTATGTATGTGTTACTGTTTTGTGTTAATGACTATTGTGTGTGTATGTTCAGTGTAATGTGTTATTTTCGTTGTGGATGAATGAAAGATGAAGGAAAGGAGAGATTGAAATCCGGTGCAAAGCCATTCAAACAATCTTATGCAAAAATAACAAGGAGGCCGCCTAGTTTAAGGTACCTATTACACAAACGAACCAACTCAACAGTGTAGTATGCCCTTACTTCATACGTACTGCGTATACGATTGGGATTTAACTCAAGACTAAGTGGAAATTGTTCATATCTATCTCTTCTAAATTTCTTCCATCACCAGGACTGGAACCAGCTAATCCCGTGTAAGGCGTAGCACGAAACTAAATAGCCAAATATTGTTTTTTCACGATTTAGAGAGAGATCTTTCAAAGATTCGTAACTGAAGAAAAAAATTAACTGTAAGCATTGTTACGATGGAATAGACTAATCAGATTAGCTATGATCCCATCTTTGGAATGTGGAATGATACCAATATATTGTATTTTAAAAATAAAACATTTTAATGATAAATGGGTAAAAGGTAGGAACTTTGCAACTCAGTGACGTATACCGTAGCTGACCCGTAATTACTAGCATTAGTTTGTTGTTTTTGTAAACCTACACTAATAGTATGAAAGCGAGAGTAACTCTGTCTCTTTGTTACGTTTTCACGACTAAACGGCTAAACCGATCTAGTTGAAACTTGACAATGAAATACTTCGTATCAATTGGAAGGACACAGAACACTTTTCTCGGGATAAATAACATATTTGTCATGAAATTTAGGAAAGTAACCCAAAGGCGTGTGTATGTCTCTGTAATGTTATATCGGTGACTTAGGCGTTGTTCCTCTCGCAGTCAGTTTGTGTATGATCTGTTCTAAAATTTCATGTACAGATTCATTACATTGTTGTTATAAGCTTATTATTATACTAAATGATAAGTTGTGTCTGGGACAGATGTTTTGTAACTTACAGGTTTGTATATCCAATTCCAGCAATAAAATTCAAAATCCACGCTTACGAAATCGTGGGTAACGGGTAGTTATATACATCATTATGAATTACATATACATTTTTCTAGTATATATAATGTAATGAGACTGTTTGGTGTAACGCCACGCGGCAATGCGAGGTACGCTTAGTTGTCTAAAGCCATGTTTACGTGTATCTTGCCTTATCTGCCAGCGCTTCCGGAATGGCGTAGGAAAGGCTGTAATCTGCCAAACGGCTCCTGGAACACAGCCTAAAGTGGTGTCGTGTGACAAACCTGTTCTGCCAGGGGATAATGGCCTTCCCTTGTCTTCAGGAGACTCTCGCCTCGGGCCAACTTCCTAACACCCGGTGATACAGCTCCTCTTACTATTGTGCTCGTTGCTTAACACCACAAAATCATAGGCACAAAGAATAAAGGGTTATTTTAAATGTTTGAAGCGATTTCACAAATTTACTTTGCTATATTATTTGACAAACTGTAACAAAACTTTAGTTTTCTAAATCAAAAATATTTTTTAACACATTACAATTGCACTATATGTGTCCCATTACTTATTCTGCAGATATGAAATCGCTAATCAAGTTCAAATGGGAATGATGATCAGCAATTCCTGTTATGGTCTCCACGCTCTCCCAACCCTACCCCATCTGATTTATTTTTTTATTTTTTTTAGTGGGGTGTTGTGAAAGATTCAGTGCTTAAGCCTCCTCCACCAACAAACCTACCAGCACAGTAAGTTGGCATCAACAGCGCCTTTCAGCAGGTTTATAGGGGCATGGTGCTCAGAGTGTTGATTAACGACTTGTTGCCTACGAAATCAGTAACGAGACTCACACAGAGTACTTGAAATATGGAAATAAATAAATAAATAAAACTTTTTTTTTTTTACATGACTGTAGAGTATTGTGACATAATATGTCAAACAACCTAGATACAGTAAATGTCTGAAATCGCTTTAATCATTTAAAATAACCCTTTAGCAACTGATTTAACTCTGCGTGCTGTATCAAGAAGGAATAGAAATACTGAACACTGGCCAAGTTAATTCGTTAATTCTGAAAAAGTTCATAGGTACAGAATTTAAAAAATAATGAACCGGTACAGTTTGACAATCATAAAGCGAAATTTTTACTCACATTTATTGATTAAATAATGTAATTCGAGAATTTAATTCTGACAACAATAAAACAGTGGCTGAACTGTCTTATTCCGATCATTCAGTAAAAATATGTTGAGTTCACTAAATTAAGATACGGTATACGCAGACTGCTTCTAATGTTCTACTCCACCCACCACGTATTGGCGACTGGAATGGACTGTATGGTTATCATATGCATGATGTAGTCCTTCTGTCGTTTACCAAACACTTGCTTTCATTCTATTCTGGGCTGATTGTTTAATTGCTGCTTGCAAATATTGGTTTCCTCATGACAGTTATAGATAATCGAATCACGTTTGATATGTGTAACCTTTGTCATGGAAATTTAAACAGACATATTACTATTTCACTTATTAGTTAACGACTACTTTGTTTATGAACACGTTTGTGGGAGATAAATTAGAGATTTAAAACGCGTGCATGCTAAAATGTGAAAGAGCTCTAATAATAATAAAAGTATTTACTTTCTGAAGCGTGGTGAAAAGCAAATCCGCAAGGCAGCAGGCAAATGTCTGACTGAAGCGTTTTCACAATTTACTGTAACTATATTATTTGTCATATTGACGCAAAACTTTACAGTCACGTAGAAAAACATCCACGTTTGAAATTTCTGTCACGAGAGCACAGACTTAAACAGGAGACTGAGAAACCGATTGATCGATCGTGGTGGGGGTGGTGATCATGGCCTTCACGGTCTCCCCATGCGATTTTTTTTGTTAGGGATTATGTGAAAGACTCAGTGTTTGAGCATCCTCTACCAACAAACCTACCAGTCATCGACAGTGCTTTACAACAGATTGAGAGGGACATACTGCATCGAGTGAGGCAAGAACTTGATTACCGACTTGATATCTACAGAATCAGTAAGGGGACACAAAAAGAGCACCGATGACATGGAAAACTGCTTAAATTTTTCTATATGACTGCAAAGTTTTGTGACGACAATATGTCAAATAATATAGCTACAATAAATTTATGAAATAGCTTCAAAAATGTAAAGTAATCCTGTATATACAACGTGGATAAAATAGGCCACGGTCAATAGAAGGAACTATCAGGGCATTCACATGGAGTGTTTTACATAAACAATCGACAATAGAAGTCTGGCTGGCTGTACAAGGAATCGAATCCGTGTCCTCAGGAACACCAAGTCTTAGACACCCGGCTCTGTTGTCTAAGCGTTTTATTGTTCCATAAATAAAACTTTATTTCTTTTAATGGGCCGCTAAAATATTCGTTGTTTTTACATCGTACGAGTTCGGTGTAGTCAAAGTTATCACATGCAGATTATGAATGGTTGTTCAGCTCTACATTTACACATTTGTTTTCATCTGTTCCGTCTCGGCTACGAGTACTTTATTCCCTTTCAGGGCTGTCGTAGTATTCCAGAGCAGTAGCACATTTTCACCTGTGTGTAGGTGAATCCTCGTTGTGTTTGCTCAGTACGCACTCTGTTGACAAAATAAATACTGTGCCACGGCCCGTGCGAGTACGGATGTGCGCGTCCCACTGCGTGCAAATGAGAAACAAACACATTAATAGCTCTGTTTACTGGGCGAGCTAAAGTGAATGTTGCTGTCTGTATGATAATCGCTTAAGCCTTTAATAATGATTGCATCCTATTATTCTGTAAGTAAAATGTGTATATTTTAGGAGCAAACATGGAAATTGTCCAGCGTTCCTCCCAATGGTTGTGAATAATTACCCTTAAAATACACTGAAATTTTTAATTTCGTACTGCATGGATTTATGAATTTGAGTAAGATTCCCCGTGATCCACATGGTTTCTCACGAACTTTATTTCTTTATCTTGATTACACGATCTGTAGCCTATTTTGTTTCCATTATAACTATCTTTTTCAAGGTCTCTACTTTCTTCCGACTGATAAAGCAATATCCGAATCCATTTTATTATTATTATTCATTCGCTCTTCCTATACGTTGAATCCAGTTTTCTTTTTGTTCTACGAAGTTCAGTTTTCTTCTAATTTCTGTATTTTTTATTTTGTCTCGCCGTGAACAACCCATCCATTTTCTTAAATATATCATTTCTCCAGATCATATTCTTTGATAGTCATATCTGGTCAGTTTCCAGGTTTTACTGCCGTATATTAACGCAGGTATAACAATTACTTTATAAACCATCACACAGAATCCATCTTTTGTATCGATAGATTACATCTATAAAATTTGTAACGGTTTTACCGTTTGGCTTTTTCTTCCTTATGGACGTCGACGTCGAGGTCATTAGAAGCGAGAAAGGACTGGGGACAAGAAACGGTAAGGAATTCGGCCATGCCCTCTTGAAGGAAGCATCCCGACATTCGCCTGGAATGATTTGGGGAAATCGTGGAAAACACAAATTTGGACACCCGGACAGGGATTCGAACCCACGTCCTCCCGAATTCGTTTACCGTTTGGAATAGCGATAAGAATGAGATGATGGAAATGTTACATGGAAGTTAACGGTTATGTTTGTCTGCGTGATCATTGTGTGCAGGTGCATGACCTATCAGTCTACATGGCTGCCTGCAATAGCATGGTACTCCAACGGCCTTTGATCGCAGCAGGTGACCCCAGCACAGTCCTGTGC
Organism: Vandiemenella viatica; assembly: GCA_031002005.1. Taxonomy (NCBI): domain Eukaryota; kingdom Metazoa; phylum Arthropoda; class Insecta; order Orthoptera; family Morabidae; genus Vandiemenella; species Vandiemenella viatica. The sequence goes on along the minus strand of JARYHS010011408.1, from coordinate 76,590,774 downwards.
TACAGAGTCAAATGCTCCTTGCTGCAAGCGGTTGAATAGAAGGGGACATTTATTTGTATTCGACGTGAGAGCTACTTGCCTTGCCTCTGGGGTGAGACGGTTAAAACTTGGTGATTTCCATTTTATTTTGAAAAATGCCAACAAATTGCAAATCTATATTATTGTAGGAATTAGAACATCGGATAAAGATTTGTTGAGTTAATGAGATGTTACTGAAATGGATGACCTAGAATAGAAGGAAATATTTAAGTTACATTCGTATCAACAAATTACAAGCTTATGGAGGCACAGAGTAGCCCCAGATCGATTAAAACCTTTATTTTTTCTTAGTTTACGTCAACCGTCTTAAAAATATTGAAAAGTAAAGTAAGTGTGTACTAAGACTACCGCCGGGGCATGCCCTTCGTCGCAATTAAATTAATACATACTAATACTTGTTTTTACAGAGAGTTTTTTTTTTTTGTACCACCACAGAATAATTGAGATTTTTTCTCTACTTAAAAATTAGCCAAGTCAGATAAATGTTCATTATTTATTTGTTAATTTCTAAATTAATATTTTTTACTGTAGGAGTCATGCGATGAGAGTCGTTTGCACGGCATGTGTTGTGACACTTGCAAGGCCAGCACGTGGGCCTGGGTTTCCTATTTACCCTCGGAGATGGAGTGCTGGCAGAGATATTAGTTTCCCGTGACCGGCCCAAGCAGCAGGCTATTCCGGGGCGACCGAGCGCCGGAATAGCTTAGTCGCCCGCGAAAATACCCACGCACAGTGCGTGAACTGCGCCATGCATCTCACGTCATACCTTGAACCTGCTATCCACTGGATATGATAAGAGGAAAGATTGATCCGGTCTCTTGCACAATTATGTTGCTCCATTCGTCCCACTAGAGAATACAAAATCTCATTATCACAGTATTTTTGCCCTCATTTTATCAATCTTGTTCGTGATATCTATGTCTAGGCATGTGTCCACTCTCTTTTTCCGTACGGGAATATCTATTTGCACCGAAAGATTCTCCTACCATCGTTTTGGCGTCCTCCTGATTGTCCAGTCTATGGATGGAAAACATCAGGAGATTACCAGTGTTAGAACAAGACATCAAAATTAAAGACAAAATACTAATAAACAGACGAAGCAGATTCCAGACAGACACTGTGCAACGATTATAGCGACTCTAGGTGACATCGTTTAGTGAACGCAGTGATCCCAGCTGCTTCAGTGAGCCTGGATGGTGACCGGTTAATGTTCGGCCTGTCACTCGGGACGACGCGGGTTTGATACCCGGTGCATCCATTCTGATGTTGGTTTTTTATGGTTTTTCCGAAATCACTCCAGGCTGAACGATAGTAACAGCTTACTCAGCCTGCAGTTCGTTGAGTGGCAGACAGGAATCTTCTCGCTGAGACAAACGAACTGCATAGCATGACGTTGACCACGCCACCTTAGGTGACAAACTGAATTACGGAGCTCAATCTGCGCGAATCACAGTCAATAGTCCTATACACGAATCACCTTTACCTGTAATATCCCCTAGTGTTACATACACAAAGCATTAGTGCGACCCCGCTCAGAATATTGTTCTTCTGTATGGGTCCTCCATCAAAAGGGATTAATAGAGGCTATGGAGAAGGTCCAAAGAGGAGTCGCCCCATTCGTGATAGCTATATATATCTGGAGGGAAAGCAATATAAGTGCGATATTCAAGCAGTTGAGTTGGAAAGGTCTGAAACACTGTAGGAGTCAGAAGTTACACATATTACTACCAGCAACATTCTTATCTAGGAATGACCGAAAAAATAAGAGAAATAAGGGGCAGAAGCGATTGTTTTCTACACTCATTTTTCCTCGAGCGATTAGGGAATGGAATAGAAAGGATTTATGAAACGAGAAAACTTAGAATCAGACTATAAGCGTCTGTAAACCTTTCAGGTCATTATGATCTTAGTTTTCCATGCTTTTCCTAGATCGCTCCAGGCGAATGCCGAGACAGTTCCTCAAAATAGTCCATGGACGTCTCCTAACGTATCCCGCATATACTTCCGCTGCTTCAACGATCCTTCATTACGATAGGGGCAATGCACCTTCTGTCACCCATTTTTAGTGCATATCGGAGTAATAGTAATATATTGTAGAGACAGAGAGAAATAAAGGTTAACTGTTTCTAGACTGTAAACCTTGGATTTCGCTAATAACCAGTGCTGGTGTTAATAAAGGAGCTGAGTTCTAATCGATTCACTGCAGGAGTCTGGAGAGGCAAGGACGGGCGATGACTGCATACCGCAAGTATCTGCCGCGCGATTCACATTCCGCACCAGCCGTCTCCATTCAGACTTACTCACTCGGCACTTGTTGCGTAAAGCATGCGCCTGTTCCTATGTCTGACTAACTGGTAACTAGCTGACTCACGGTATCATCTCACTCGATGGGTGATCCATCCTTCTGAATAACGTGCCAATATTAAATCCATAAATGGAATGAAATTTTTCTGTTCGTATATTAGCGAATACTACCCTAAATGTTCCAAATTTGTCTGTTTTGTGTGGGCTCCAAAATACAATCTCGGTCTGATACTCCAAATCCGTGTTATTTTTCGAATAATCTCGATTCCGGTAGAGCAACCTTTCCCAACTATTTCCTTAGAGATTAGCTACGGAGCCTTAATAATAATAGTAATAATAATAATAATAATAATAATGATTGGAAATTGGCTATTCTAGAACTGTCATTTGATAACACGACTTGTGTGTCACACATTGTGGACTAAGTTCGCGTGTTATCACGCCTCTATTTATTGATTTTATTTTGTCCCTGTGGTAGCGGATTAGCATTATGTCAGTTCACTAATCATCTGTTTGTTTTCTAGATGGACGCAGTACCAGCCCCGTCCATTAACCACCAACTTGGATGACGAGAAACTCTTCCGTCAGTTGGAAACCTTCAGGGTTCCACCTTCCACCCTCTCCAGTTGGCTAGACTCCAATCAGAGTTCGTTGCCCGCAGTCACGCAGCATTGGGCTTAGTGGACGTGGGAGCAATCAGAACACAGGGGACTCGTGCAAAGAGCCATCAGTAACGGAAGAGTAAAACTAACGTGTTAAAAGGACTGAGGAACACCGAGTAGTATATACAACAAGAGAATCTCGTGAGGAAGAACAAACATAGACCGGCTACACTAAAGGCCAATGATGCTCAATCCGCTGTCAGAGAAGAAGAAACTGGTGGTTCGCATGCATAACATTATTACTCATTTGTTTAGCAAATATTAAGACAAAATTCAATGCACTTCCGCAGAGATTAAAAAAATAAATTCTTTTAGATTTAATATGTTATAATGGTACAATACCATATGTCCCAAATATTAATAATATTCAAACCGATGAAAAATTATGCCAATATAAGTTAGTGATACGTACAAGTATTTTAGACATTTCACTGGTCCTCGGGTAGAAAAAGTTGAAACGTTGAAATAAACGATCAGATGAACCTAAAATATAAGCTCCAATATAAGAAAATATAAGCGGAAGTGCCTTAGAAGCATTAGTCAAGGGCGTTCCTTGGTAATTAAGATGATACGTCGGTATGGAAGGGATGAAAGCGCGAATAGTGAAAAAGCCAATCACCCTACAGTTTCAAGTAAACGATTGGAAACTCTGGAACATTTTACGGTTTGGATGCTGAATAACACGTAATTAGAAACCTACATTTCAGTTCGTTTGTGGCACATGCAACAGATGCAATAGACTGCATAATACTTTTCTTTTTGAAGAAGTACGCAGACAATAAAACAGGAAGTGGCGTTCACAGTTAGCACTTGGTATCCAGTGGTAGTACAGGAAACCTCTGCGTTTTTTGTAAGTGATTGCTGCAGTTCATAATTGAGTGAAATTCCCGTCGGAACATTAACACCATTTGTGACTCCAATAAAATACTTCTTCCGCCTACATATTTCAGTCTAACATTCCGAAAATGATACAATGCGGAAAACTTTTAGGACTTTTATTCTTTTTTTCTGTGAATTTAGAAGTAACATTTCAGCTACAAATACATTTACCTGATTCGGAAACATTTCAATGGGAGAATCACATACAGGAAACAGGTTCCATTATTTCGTAGTTAAAATTCCCATTTCAAGTTACCACAAAAAAGATTTTTCAATACGACAAATAGAAATCATTATGTGAAACAGTAACGTTTTTAAAGAAATTTTTACCCAGCTTGTTGTCATACACCAAGTAAATAAATAAACCCAGCTCTCGTATAAGGCTAGCATAATATCCCACAGGCATATCTCTTGTCCTTTCTTGAAATTCTTTCATAATCCGATACAGTGGCATTTCTTTCCAGTTTAAGAAGCTTTTAATTTGTGGTATTCCTGGGCATTGTTTTTTACTGTTGTTTGAAGCTTGATTTCAGTTACTTTACAAAGATATTCTACCAGGAATCCAGCGTCCTGAAAAATCTAGATTTAAAACACTTCATAACCATTGACGCTATAATCTCACACAATTTTTAAAACTTTTACTAATTTCTTTGATTGATGAGTCGTAATAAACTTACAATGGAAATAATTTTAGAAAATTATCTATCAGGTACATAAAGAGCAAGCCAAAGCTATGTTATCGGTACAAACAATAGTTTAGCCGTACCATACAACCTCCAAAATCACGAATATAGCTTCAGATCTGCAGGTGAAATAATTTTGACTTGTAATCCCAGCTCGTTACATCTACTACATCTGACTTCACATCAAGTGTTCCGAAATATACTTTCCAGTATTTTCCTGTTTCAGTTTTCGACAATAGACTCACGAGAGAAAATTTTATAACAACAGCGGTTAAGGAGGATAGATCCTATTTTAAGGCCTCGTGGAGAAAACACAAAAGAAGGAGCCTCTCGTACCCCACTGTCAGAAAACTGCAGCTCTCATCAAAACAAGTTCATCCAAGTTAATGAACGGCTTCGGAAAAAGCGGAGTTTCAGCACAGCAACGCAAAACTATTATTAGCATTATCTGATAGATTCGTTAGTGCGACAACGTTGAACCTGCTTTCGGACAGATTTACTGCTGTCACAAACGCTTAACAGTTGGCAAACGTAGCGGAATGTGGCCTTCAGACACGTACAAGAACTCGTACAATCCAGACACTCACATTGTATTAGTATACAGCAGAGCATAGCGATGGAAGGATTTGGTTGGATTTTTGATATTTTTAAAAGCAATTTTCTTTACCAAATTCGGAGTAAACAGATTCTGCTATATTAATATCTTTATTTTTGACCTCCAATTACAATCCTTGCAGGCATACAGCTATATTAAATGTCCTACCGTATCATATAGTATCTTCGAAGAAATCAGCTGATGGGAATCGCTAACCTCTTCCATTTGTTTTTGCCGTTGAAGCCGGAATGAACAAAAAATGGCGTTACAGAACTTTTGTTTCTGTTTACTGTCAATCGGATCGGCCTATGAGCTTTTCTCGGAGCTATTAATGACCCTCAAATAAATTTGTAGCTCCTTCCTGTTTTTTTTTCTTCCATTCGGCCTTTTAATATCTCATAAAAAATCTATTTCCCAAGCAAAGATAGTTCTAAACCAATCCGTTGTTAAAAATACCCTACTATCTAGCCACTATCCTTCCCACCACAGCGTTGGCTTTACGGATACTTTTTTATGGTTTGGTTTAGGGTTCTGTTGACAACTCATTAAGAACGATATGATCTAAGAGAGTATAGAGTGTTACCATCCGTGGGCGAAGCTAGTAAGCTTTTAGCTAATGAATTTTGAAAGATACTTTTTCTTAAAAATTTATTTCTGAGACACGAAAAGAGGACCATTTGACTAAATGACTTTGGAAATACACCTAAAAACCGGAATCGGAAGGGCCGTTATGCCAATGTCAATGGTCGTTGAAAGTATGATAACAGAATTATTGGTGAAGAAAGGAGAGAAATCAACTCAATGGTCGTGTTAAGAAACCATCCCTGAACCCACCTCGAGTAATCTGCATCGCTTGTCCATGGTTCGAGTTCTGCTCATACCGGTAACAAACTAAAAAGCTACCGCTTTCCCTACAGGTTCGGAGAAAATTTTTAATTGCTGCGGACAGTCCTCTGTTTTCAGCAATTACCAACACATTTAACTGATGCTACCGAAATATTTAGTAATTGAAGCGGTGAAACTCATGTGCAGGAACATCCTGCTTGTGTCTTTTTGTTTGTTACAATGGTTACGTGATTTCATGTCGCGTCCCAGTTTTGGCCCTTGAGCCATTCGCTTCCCACTGTCATTACCAGCAATTTCCACTCAAGGTCAGAGTTCTTATTCTGGAAGACGAGAATGATTGATGTCTTCCGTTCTGCTTCCAAAAAGAGCAGTGATCGGGTCTGGTCATTCCACTCCGTAATGATCACCCAGTTATCAACCGTTTCCTGTGCTCAGGATAAGCAGGCGTTCTGGGTGTGAATGACATCGTACACTGAATTACTCTTATTAACGTCGTTCAGCGTTCAGAAGCCAAGGTCATCGCTTCCAGCGTGGCCGAGGTATATAATGTTCCATTTCAGATGTAAATAAAGTGTGGGTCGAGTCTCACGCAATTAAGGTTTCTTACTCTGGTGAACGTAATAGGTATCTCACGTGTCCTAAGTCAGAATTATTTTCAGATTAAGTAGCGGACTACGCTCCACGGTTCTCCCGCTCTAACGACTAATGCAGTTCGGTTCCATTCAAATTTGAAACGTGCATATTGGGATGTAATAAAGTCTGAATTAAGAGCACCTCCAAAAAACAGTATTAATATAAAACAAGATAACCACAAAACAAAAACTTTTGCTTGTTTTGCTTACAACTCCGAAACTATATGTGAGTCTTTTCAAAATTTGTCGTTTAAATTCTTGGCGGATACAGTTTTTTTAGATCTATAACCGACCGCTTGATTCTTCATTTTCAAGTGAAGAAAATTAAACAAAGAATCTTGATTTCTTACGTAAAGAGCATTTAACATCTATACCTCATAAGCTGGAATAAAAAAAATCAACATATTTTTCGACGTCTTTTATCTCTATGGAATCCTTCCGGAATATGATTTGACAAAATTTTATTTTTTCTTATGGCTATACGCCTATTTAACGTCAAGGTCATTAGAGGCAGGAAAGAAGTGGGAGCATGGAACGAAAAAGAATTCTGTCATGGCCTTTTGAAGGAACCATTCGCCTGGAGTGATTCGGGAAACCATGGCAAGTTAAAGTTTGGATTGGCCGGACGCCCATTCTAACCAGCATCCTCCCGAACGCGAGGCCATAGCGTTATCAGTCACTCACCACATTCAACCTAAAATCTTAAATATAATATTCGATTTTGAGTCAACTACACACAAACATGTATAGATTTAAAGTCTCCAAATATTCCGCTTAAGTGATATAGGTTAGTGACAGGCAACGGAGCATGAGCAGTAGGACTGGCTACGGAATCCCAAAAACACAAAAGCTTCCTCTGGCGTCATCGACAATTCTTGTATGAACGGCAAAGAACAGTCGGTATGTACCGAAATAAGGCATCTTTAGGAATATACAAGAGATCTTTTCTTAAACACCGAAAAATATCAAATTCATAATGAAAAAATCATATTCTCTGCAGCATACCACCAAACATGTTTGACGTAAAAAAAATTAGAATGATTAATAACATGTTGGACAATTATCTACTTTAAACACTTTTAATTTCTGAACTGTATTCTGATCTTTAAAGGGAATAAAGTTATGAAGAATTAGAAATTGTATTTCGTATTACTAACGAAAATGTAATAGGGTTTTCCGATGATTCAATATTTACAACACTAAATTTGGTGCAGTGTTTGTGTTAGCATTGTATCATGACATTTTCAACGAGATGTTCACTTCTAAGTATGCCCAAAATTTGATTTTAAGTGTATCCAAGAATGTTTCACAAATTTTTAATATGGAATGCTCACTCCAGTGTTATGCACACATTTTGTGATTAGCACATAAGAAATTATTTTTTTACTCTAGAAAGAGTCAAGCAGAAGGGAATCTGGGACAGGATGTTCCCTGTACCATCAAGTTGGCTACTGCAGACAATTTTTGCTTGGTTGCTGTGGTAGGACTGCTATGATTTATTACATTCTGACGTTTGGGCAATTGTGGTTTAATTACAGGTTATGTCATTAGCACACTGTGGTGAAAAACGCGGCACCATGGATAAAATATTTGGATTTAATAAATCAGTGCGGGTACCGTCCAGACAGGTGAGCAAAATGCCAGGACACTGCTTGCGTAAGCCCTTTCAAGCAACACAATAAATTACGTTTCGTAAAAGCTTCAAGCTCTCTCAGAGACGGTCAATTGCAGTAAGCGCCTTGGTGTAATGTATTCCGAAACGTTCTAAACACTGCTTATACGAAGAAAATCAGAATGATTGTTTGCTTGCGTTTTGCTACCTCGTTTCTGAAGAACAAAACGTTTTAATTAAGAGATTTCTTACGTCTGCCTTCGAGACTACGAATTTTGTAAGGTTTTCTTAAGCAGTGATGAACCGACGTAAACGAAATTTCGGTTTCTTGTTCTCATTAGGTCTAGGGTATTTGTTTGGTTTTAATGTATTTAAATATTTCTTATGTTCTAGAGTGTTTGTAAACTGAGTATGTAAAAATAAATTTTTCTGTACATTATGTCTAAACGATGTAGATAACAATTGCATCAATTGCTTCTAACCAGTAAATATGATGTTCTATAAACAATACTCATTAAACAATTATAATAAACCGCTCCCAAGCTAGACTTTAACCGGCGATCCGTAAGGTTATTACATAATCGAAGATTCAAGTAACATCCTGCCAGAGTGAAATAATCCGATAGGTATAAACTAACATCAATGCGAAGGCACTGAAAGTATAAACATTTGACCTGAGCAGCTCTACCAGTCTGTAAGAGTTCCATGTTCTTAGTATGACAGAGTCATTGAGGTCGAGTGAGCAAACGAGTTGAATGGCGCCAGTCACGGTTTCCGGAAATACCTGCATGTACTCTAAGCTTAGTCATTCACTTGCAAGGTGACGAACTGCGAACGTTTCACGGAAAAAAAAGGAGAAACTCACGGTCAACGATATTCCAATAACCATGCACACGGGTAAAGGAGTTCTAAGTGTGTTTGCTGTTGGCCTACATTTCACTTTGAAGTGATCACCAGACGCGCTACGCGGCGCGACTGAAAGTGATATCTATTTTCGGAGCGTTATCCTCTACCGCATACTTGTATCTCTCCTAGTGTACTCTCCGGACGCTAGAGGCGCGAGAATAGCTGTAAACATTGTCTATAGCTGGCGTATCCCCTTACCAGAGACAAACATATCGAGTGACACAGTCATATGGCCGTCACAACACTAGCGCCACACACCACAAACTAACTACCGAAAGCAACAAACGTCCTTCGCTGCGTCGTTAACAAGTTGACGTGTTTACAAATTCAGTCCTGAGATTTCTAATCGATGTGATCTCACAGTAGTGGTTAGACGTAAATATTTTTACCTATCGTCATACTACTTAGCAAAAAAAAAAAAAAACACACACGCATCTCCGCTTCTAAATCTGATTTTCCCTCACCCTGTTACACACTTTGTATTTGAAAAGCAGGTGGGGCCATCTGCCTACGTATCGTGTAAGCTTTTCATAGATTTTGACGTTTTAATAAGTTCCGTATTCATAGGGAAACTGGAGTTATATTGCTGTTGCTTCGGTGTCTGTTCATCTGTCTAAGAAAAAAGTTTCAGACTTCATATTTGCACATCATACACAGTTCGTTAACCGAAACCGATATTTTTCAAAATTATATTCTGCGGCTGTTCCGTAGAAGTAAGGAAGGGGTTTAAAACATTCTACCCCAAGGGTGCAGGGTATAAATATTTAGAGCTCAATTAGAGGACTAAGATTTTTTTAAATCGTTTCATCGGAAAATAAAGTATGAGTGGCGGTCAAAGTTGTCAATTTTAGATTATTTTAGTTACCAGCTCTATCCACAAAACACTGTTACCTAGGAACCAAAGACCATACCTTGTATTTAATCGAAAAAATGCTGAAAATATTTACCTCTAATATCGTCTGTAGATTGTGAACCAATAAGCAAAAGTTTTTATCTTGCCGCAAGTTTGCAATATATTTATATTATTTCAATAAAGTACTCTTAATTGGGAATACATGCCATGCGAGGGTTAAGCTTGTCGTGGAAGTGTACTAGGCGTATTTTGGTGGCGAGACGCGGAATGATATTGATGGAAGAATTAGAAATGCGTGGAAGGGAAAAGATGACCATTACCAGAAACTGGCACTCTATTTCAGGTATAAGGGTGTGGGAAGACTTTCTTTTGTACGTGGAGGGTCAGGGATCGGAATTATTTACCAAGAAAAATTATGAATAACTTACCAAGAAACGCTAAAAGAATTTAATGTCAAAATTAGTAGAGTGAAAAAGTTAGTGGGGAAAAGGAAAGGGGAAAAATGGGCGTGTAGAGAAATAGCCAGCGGAGCAAGTGCTCCATCTCAATTAAATTAAATTTTATTGATTGGACCATGCAAGCGCCTACGTGACGATAGGAAAGTCCTGGAACGGAGACTTTTATCTAAGCTCATAAAAATACCATATCTCTCTTAAAAAAAAAAAGCTATATGAAAGCTTCTATTTCTCTTTTTAGAATTGTCCCAGTTTGAGACATAATGGGCAGTAGCAAGAGAGGCTAGGCTGCTGATGGATCGACCCATAAGGAACGCCAGTTACAAGAGATAAGTTGAAGGCAACGTACGTCTCGCTGGTGTTAGGAGAAAATGGCTGCATAAAGAGGTATTCAGTAGAGAGAAAGCTGCGAATAAACAATGTTTCAAGAATTATACATTACACAGGAATTACCGTTAATTTTGGCGTCACAAGGGAGATACTATTATTTACACGAGTTAACGCAGTATCTTCGCACAACGTTTTTAATCATTTTCTCTAGAGAAGAATACAAATGTAACCAAAAGTATAAAACAAATTTTAAAGAAGTTAATTCAATAAAATCAATTTTGTGCCATGAATGTATTTTTAGTACTACAGAGGCCTCGAATATTTGCGGTTCATAAAAATACAGAAACCCTGTTCGGTTGCCATTAGATTCAGATCATAAATTTGCTTAAAAGAATTAATTTATCGCTCAGGATATCGAGCAACAATTGTTTCGTTATGTGGCTACATCTCTCATAATATAAAATTCACATGATGGAATTTATCACATTCGTTACACACGAAATATTGTAATAGTGCGGATGATTTATTTTCAGAATTGTACAAACAAAGTACAATACTACACTAACTCGAACCTCCATAGTAATTCCAGTTCTTTCATAAATGCGATCATATGAATATATCAACGTTTTTACGATGCAAGGAACCCTTATTCACGAAGAGTTGAAGTGGATTCTCTTTCATGACACACTAATAGTTTCGGAGGTGTTTATCAATTCGTCCGAATATGTCCAACCCGTTTCATCTGTTATCTCACGAACATAACGCAGCATTTAAATCCTGATGGAGAGCCGAAAAAATTGTATCTATAGTGTAGAGTTCGGTTTTGGATAGCCTCCATTTTGAAACATTTTAGTGTGCAGGGGGAAGATAGAACGGGACAGACCCCCTCATCTCTAAGGAACTCCTTGTTTGTTATATCCCCGAGTCCAGCAAACAAAGACGATTAGAGCAGACATTCCCACCTTCCACCTACGGGGTTATTGACCAGTGAACTGGCTTGCCAGCTTGGGAGATAACAAACATTGTAAATCTAGCACGAGGGGGAGCTGGTTGGACGGTGATAAGAGGGACAATCGTTCACGAGTCATCACTGAGATTACTTTTGAGCAATCGAACCAATCTATTACCAGTTCTGGAAGTGCATTCTTTAAATACAAGAGTAGAACAGTTTTCGGTGTTACTAATGTGATATCTAGTCGATCAACGATCAAGATACCGTCAACAGTAAATGTCAAAGATATGCACACAACACAAATACAGCATTAACAGTTCTACACTCATCAATTAAAATTTCCCAAATGCACCCACATAACTACTACCCTGTGACGCTTTGAGATGGGTTTCATACTATATGAGGTAATTACGTCATAATAATAAAACACGATTAGAAAAAAAATAATTATATTTAATGTACACACTTTGACAATAAATTTGGCCCCCGCTGAAAAGTTCTATCACTCATATTTTGCACAATCTGACATCAATGTCATCCTAATGGCTTGCCAGTATTGCATTACTGTTTCCAGGGTTAAAATTGATGTCAGATTGTGCAAAATAAGAGTGATAGAAATTTTCAGCGGCGGCCAAATTTATTGTCAAAGTGTGTACGTCAGTGTTTTCTTTGCTTGAATAAACCGATTTGTTTATGTGTTTCAAATCGAAATAATGGTATTCAATCGCTTATTGCATTTATTTCGTTTCAATACCAAATCGTAATTAAAATTAATAACCATGAATGTGTTTGTATTAACTTCAATTTACTCAAGGTGTTGTTAGCATTTTTCCTTTCTGTCTTAAAGTTAGAAACGTGAGTAAGTATGACTAACAGAATTTTGACACACCTTTCGAAACTTTGACGAAGTATTCCATATAACCATTCCTTTCATTACATCCTACTTTTTCCACTAACATCACAATGAAGCACTGATTGTTACCATTTTACATCTGTCCAATCAGTTCCTTGATTTTACGAAGGTAACTAGATAATCGCATACATCTCATCAAAACTAAGTTCCCTGATTTTGTACATTACTTTATAACCATAGGAGATAATACTTTTTTCCCAAAATGTCTCTTTATACTGCTCCAACTTAGCTAATTTTTTAAAAAAATTCAGCTTCCAATCAAACATGCAGCCGACCTATATTACTGTAGTTTCTTCAGGTCATTCAATTACAAACTGATTCAAGTATTTCAAACAGGAACATGTCTTGCAAATTAGAGGTACGAGATTTGCACGGCAATTTCTCATCGATTACTGAAGATATTCATAGCTCTCTGTCACCGGATATTACGCCAGAATTATTCTGCTGTGAAATGCAACATGGATTTCATCAAATATATGCTCTACGAATTTTACAAGTCAAAGAAAGCCGACAGAGTGAACAAACTTCTGAATCCCGTTGTCCCAAATAGCGGCGAGCTGTCTCAACATGTTCTGGGAAGGATATGTCACCGCATGGAAGCGTTTAGCACGTTCCAAGTCGAGATTACGGGTGGAGACGTGGGTGGCGCCGAGCCAGGTAGGCAGGAAGTGCCTGGCTGCATGCCGGCCACTACTGCAGTCACGGCCCCTCCAAGAGTAAAATCAGTCAATAAAGAAGACTAACTATCGAACGAATGTTTCCTTCTGTGATAAAAAAAAGAAGATCTATTGACATATATTCGATACTACAGCTTTTAGAAAACATTTTTTTCCTTTTGTGATAGGAGAAAAGTACATTCTGAAAAACGTCCTATCGGAAGGCAATCGATGCCGAAGTTTTTACCAAAAATTGTATCCTTTGGTCACAAAATATAATTTTCTTTTGCAATACGATCTATGGAAAGAAAATCGACGCCAAAGATTTTAGAAAACATTGTTATCTTTTGTAACAGAAGATACTTCGTTTTCTACAAAACGGTCTATGGAAAGGCAATCCATGGCAAAGTTTTTAGTAAATATTTTCCTTTTGTCACAAAAGATACGTTTCTTTTGCAAAACGAACTATAGAAACAGGATCGATGCTAAAGTTTTTAGAAAGCATTGCTTTCTTTTATGATAGAAGAGCCGAGTCTATAGAAAGACAATACATGGCAATGTTTTTAGCAAACATTGGTTCTTTTTGTCACAAAAAATACGTTTCTTTTGCAAAACGATCTATCGAAAGAGAATCGATCCCAAAGATTTTACAAAACGACGTTTCCTTATGTGACGAAAAATACGTTTCTTTTTCAAAACGATCTACCGAAAGACAATCAATACCAAAGTTAGTTCGCAGATATTGTTTCCTTTTGTGACAAAAGATAAGTTTCTTTTACAAAAGGATCAATCGAAAGATAATTGGATACCAAAAACTATTAGCAAACATTGTTTCCTTTCGAGAAAAAGATATAACTTTTTTTTCAATATGGTCTACCGAAATACAATGATATCAAACTTTTTGTGACAAAGATACAACGGTTCTTTACATAAGACGATTTATGGAACCTTTTAGATTACATTGTTTTCATTTCGTTGTAAAGATGCTTTTCATCTGCAATAAACTTTATTGAAAAAGTATTCATTGATACCAAATGAATTTAACAAAGCTTGTATCCGTTCGTAGCAAAGATACTATATTTCTTTCGCAAAAATGGATCTATCGAACGACAATCAATGCTAAACTTTTTACCAAACGATGTTAATTGTGTGTAGTGCACCATTCCTTCCGAATTTGTGTTGTAATCCCATTAGAGCTGTACTGGCGTTTTATTAAATAGTAATTAATTATATTGTTACTTATGTTAACCAACAAGTAATGTTTCATTCACGAAACGGTTTTCTCGAACGAAATCTCTACCGAAAGATTACCACACATTATTTAGTTCATTTCTGGTACAAAATCTCCATTGCATTTACAGATCGATCATGTTGTTATTACACTGGTAACTAATTATCTAGTCTGGAAAAATATATCGATAACGACTTTGGTTTAGCGTTCTCGCCTCGCATTCGGGAGGACGGCGGTTCGAATCCCCCGTCCGTGCATCCAGATTTGGGTTTTCCATGGTTTCCCCAAATCACTCCAGGCAAATGCCGGGATGCTTCCTTCAAAGGCCATGGCCGAATTCCTTCCATTCCTTGCCCCCATCCTTGCCCCCCATCCTTTCCCGTCTCTAAAGACCTCGATGAAAAGAGACGTAAAGCAGTTACAAAAAAAACACAAAAAAAACGACTTTGGTAGCCCAATCGTTGCACTCACTTTCTAAAAGTCAATAATAACTAATTCACTATATGACAGCATTTGAGCAGTATTTTTTACACAGTTTGCAATAGATAATCTTAAAATAGAGAAGTTTTCAAAATGTGACAGCTGAAAACCAGCAAAGTAATAAATGGATCGTCGGAAACTGATATAATTACGCAAAATGCCTAAATGATTCTCATATACCTACTTAAATTTTTCTGTTCACCACGGAATTAAGTAAAAGTGGACAGCTCTTTCCAACAACGCTAATTCAATTTTCACTATTTAATAGCTGCGCTCCGGTATTACATTACTCTCGCGATAAGTTGACGAAAACATTACAATAGTAATGCTTACAACAAAATATATTCATTCTGAAATTATGAGTACACCACTTCAAGTTTCTGAAACTACCAGTTCATATTATTTAAGTATGCTATATTGTTTCTAAACTAGTCCCTACCTACCATTGTTGCATCGGTTTTAGATATCAAAGATTCGTTTTATTACGACTGTCCAGACGTCAAGGAAAAAAAGTTTTAAACATGCTTCATGATGTCAAAAATATTAATGGCAAAGGGATTAAGCATATTTTAGTTAAAACTTCAGCAAAGTTGAGAAAGGAATCAAAATTCCTGTCTCTCAACACAGCGACTGTGAACACAGCTCTTGCAGAGACATCTGTTGGCTTGTTCGGTAATCAAGGGAAGATTCCTTCCGCTAGGCGGCAGTCGCGTCGCAGCGTTTGTTGGCAGCAGGACAGCGAAAAGGTTCTCCACTTGTCTACTAGAGTGCGCACAGAGCTGATATTTGAGGTTGTTGTTCACGCACGCGCATTCGCTTCCACCGAGCAGTACCGGTTTGTTTCCGAGCACGTGTGTTGTCTGCCGCAGGTGGGGATCGTAATTCTCTTACGTCAGACAACGGGCGTGAGATTAGAGTTTAACTTAAATTTCAGAAGAATATATGCCTTTTAACCACTTTTTTTTTTTTAAACTGCTACTAAATGCCAGGTAACACAAGAAAAACAACGTAGAATCGGCATACTTTCAGGAACTCGTACATCATAAAAATGGTATCAGACCAGTATGAACGAATACCGCATGTCTGTTTCGGGGAACGTAACTGAACGAACCGCTTGTTCTTAAGAGTCTTGAGTGACAAAGTGTCTCGTTGGAACAACTTTATTCGCTGAGTCACTGGTTTAATCTCGCCGATGTTTTTTGCTACTGAAATTACTTCAAGGAACCGATGATTAATGTTAATGTAAAAGAGCTTAGGAACTGCAATCGTCCGAAATTACATTCTCAAAATACTTGTTTATAAAATCCTACACTATAAGATTACACACAGAGTGCAAGTATTTTATCACATTTCTTCGTTAGAAATAAACTTTGTCTTTCTGAGGTCTTGTACAAAAGCTATGAACATGATAACGTAGTATAAGGTCGTTTTACCAATTTAGGCGCTTTCTGGACTGTTTTCGATTACTGTATCCCGGAAAAGTGATGGCTGGAGAAATCTCAGTGAAAACTTTTTGTTTAATTTTGTTTTTGTTATTTCAAGGAAGGAGCGCACCATTAATTTAATTCGACTTTAAACATTTCCTTTGAACCTGACAAGTTTACTGATCTGTCTCAAATAACTTTGTTACTACCATCACAAGAATATACGGAAAAAGGACCAAATGTGATAATACCGCTGGCAGGTGTTTTTTTTTTAACGTTTTGAACACAATCCAGCAGGAAGAAAAACTGGCTACGGTGAACATAGATGAATTGGAGTGTTCTATGATTACTAATTATTGATATATGTATTTGGTTGCGTGCAGTTACAACCTAATGCAATCACTGAAAACATCGGCAAGACGGACATAGTGGAAGAGATGTAAAAGAAAAAGAAGGAGGATTCTTACAAACAGGGAACAAAATTATAACATGCGCGGGATGATATCAGATTGAGCAGTAAGAAGCTTCCTCTGTAGAAGAAAGGAAAGGATCTAGTGACGAAACTACTCGTACATGGAACACCGCGCTCTGTGGAACTAGTTTTGTACTTGGGAAAACAGAAGAAAATAAAACTTCAGCTTTTGAGATGCAGTCGTATAAGGAAGGAATGTAGAAAAATAAACTATTTGATAAATTAAGAAAAAGATCATTGAAACAAGCAACTTAGAGACTAATCTTGCTGCTACGCTTTTTTTGACGTAAGAATTGTTTAATTTGTTGCAAATAACTTTAAAAAGTGAGAGGCGATGGGTAACGTGGAAATTTGTAGATTAGCTCAGAATTAAAAGTTGTTGTTTACTGCATCAAACCAGTTGAAAGAGTGATAACGAAAAATAGAGATTATTTTCATAAGGGATTATGCATAAACTACGTGGCTCGGTCTAAGGGGGAGGGGAAGGGGTTGGCTGGAAAGCTACGTTGGGCTATGTAGGGTGGGGGGGGGGGGGTGCGGGGGTTTCGAGCCAGGCCACGCAGCTTTTCGTTCATATTATATGTCATAGTTAAAATGAGATACACAACAGCATATAAATATTTACTTCCGCCATTTAATTATCCCCGTATGTAATTTATGATAGTCTGATAAGAGAAAAAAGTACAAAATGTCTTCTGGAGTCAATAGGGAAAAAAGGCTACGTGCTACGGGGGGGGGGGGGGGGGAATAGAGGCAAAAGCCACGTCGGGCTACGTGGGGGTTTCACAGGAGGCCATAATGGAGCTACGTGGTTTATGCACGACCCCTAAGAGAGCTATGTGGTTGTGTAATTCTCGTTATGTAGCAGTTTTAAGTTTGCACATATTACTGTAGATATATAAAAGAACATGTCCGGCATTCGCAATTAAATCATGGAGGAAGGAAATACATGGAGGAGAAATGACGTTTAATCGGTGACGCCGTGCTCCTACTGCGCATGCGCGGCGGTTATAGCGGACCCAGCTCAAAACATTGCATTTTCATATTGTGCTCAATGTAGTAAAAATTTGATTTTGTAATAGTTCTAAGTTTTTTATAATGCCAGTTTGTGTTACGGGTGCGCAAATAGGACAGATAGGAAAAAACCGGGAATATCATTTCATTTGTAAGTTGTATTGAAATTATTGTTATGAAATGTTCAATAGTTTTCAGTCAGACTAGCTACTACCATGAAAGATTTATTCATAACTCTCAAATGGATGACGTTGTTTTCAAATATTTGTTGGTGTAGTGCAGCCAATCGGCATACCTTACTATTTTGCACATCATAGACTACCATTACTTTATACGAGTGTTGTAAAGTCTAATTTAAGTTGATCATGTTTACATCGTGATTGAGTTGTGCATTCTTTCGTTACGTTTGCAGTTTCTACTGATAGTGTGGGATGAAATTAATTGTGATAAATTGTGCTTTGCGAAATAGGAATCGTGATGAAGGAAACAATGTCGTTATGCGAAATGTAGTTCGCGATGCAAAGTTTGTTTTTGTAGCAGAATATAATATATATTGTGGTTAGGTTTAAATGCAGTTTGTACCAGAATGTTTTTCTCTGTCGCAGTTTGATGCTTGATTCTTATGTAGCTCGAAGAGACAAGTTGAAAATCAAGAGTACCGTTTTTTTCTATATATCTCCCTTAGTTCTCGGGATTTCGACTAAACAAACTTTGGTATAGGTATGATGTGGTTATAATTCCTTGTGCTTTTGGTGACATTTTTATTCTGTTCTATTCCCCATTTCAATGTAATAACAAGCGGCAGTAAAAAAGTAAAACACACTCTGCATGTGCAGCATGTAATTCATTGTGGTTAGGACGGAATTATTTTTTGGTCCAGGCCGCATCTCCACCTCACGTCCACAATTTGGAGACACTATATCCCAAACACTAAGCGAGATATTGAAAAATGTTTCCTATTCATTTCCGATTATTTTTTTCGTCATGTTACATTAGAATCAATCATCAAATTTGACTTTAGCGAAATTTTTCGTCTGCATTTCATTCAAAAACACCTCACGTTTGAGACGGTATATCACGATAACTAAGCGAAATACCGAAAATTTTTATTCTTCGTTATATTTTCTTCTCGTTGTGTTATGTAAGAATCCATCATCAAATTTGATTTTGATCAATTTTTTTCTGAATTTCAACCAAGAACACCTCACCTTTGAGAAAGTATATCTCGAGAATTAAGCGAGATATCAAAAAAGATTATTCTTCATTTTTTATTTGTTTCGTTGACTTACATAATCATCCATCATTAAATTGTGGCTCCACGGTTATGGTAGAGTTCCCTGGATATATTTGGGCATGTTCCCGGTGATTCTTGGGTAGGGTAATATGGCGTCCCCCCCTCCCCACCTCTCTCAACCCGGCGTCACTTCAGTGCGTGGTAAAGGTCCCTTGCGTCGCCTCCATATATTCCTTCCTCCATGAATTAAATAAGCTGCGGAGCCCTTGGACCAAAAAAGAATGTTTTATTAACTGTTATACTCTATTCACAATCAGTCTCCTAGAAGTGACAATGTTAAATACTTGTGAATATGGAGTAGAATCTTTGCCGTTACTTTGTAAATTAAGTTCAAGCTGAAGTGGCGGTAAAGTTCGGGAATCCCAACATACAATAGTTTGTATTATAAAGGATGATGCGGCAAGTAGACGGTGCATATACCAAAAAACATTAGACTTTTCTGCTCAGAGACACCTGTGAATAATGGACAAGGGAACAAGTCTGCCACAAAATACAGCAATTTCGGCAAGGAAATACGAAAAAAAAAAAAAATACTGCTGCCCATATCAGATTGTACACGCGCATTAAGTGAAACTTTTATTTACTTTTCCTGTGTATTTTTTCTTTGTATATTTTGTAATTTTGATGCTTGTATTGCATTCGAGTGGACGAACGATACTACTTTTATCGCATTTATACAGTAAATAGGAACTGTGTTCAAGTTATTCTTGTAAACAAATGAAACGGTTATAAATAAAGAAGAAGCAACTAATAAACAAAAAAGCAATTAAAAATTCTGGTGTATGTGTCAGTATGTGATAACGGCGACTCCTCCGGTAGTAAATATTCTCTCTGACGTCATCACGTGATTTACAGTATTTAGCTTTTAACATTTTTGGAAAACGTAACGCAAAACAACTGAAAACGATGTAGCGAATATTCGCTGTTTAACATGAGCTTAAGTGACAGCGGGCACTGTCGTAGCTGCTCTCGTCAAAATGTCGTTCCGTGCGCATGCGCAGAACGGTATGGCATGCGCACTTGACGCGTAATACTAACACATTTTCCCCCACCGTGCGCACGGAAGTTTTACTTCAGCAAAGAATATGGATAGTCTGCCCAGATCTCAGATTTCTAAATATACTTGACATTTTTCATTATTGATGTCGATCAACAATGCCCATTGTCAAGAATGATGATCACTGCACCTAGGGATCGCTACAAATTTAAATCCATTTATGCCAGAGAGGGTTACCAAACATACAGTACATACCAAGATGCAATTAGTTTAGACCTACGAACCACACTAAACAGGTGACTGCGATGTACGCTCCGTTCTTAGATAAACAAGCTACGCACCATCATTTATAGATTGTTGTTAATGGTGACATGCGTTTGTTAGTCGGCGGACTGTCTTTACCGTGTTATCGTATCGTCGGCAGGAACAATCTCTGCAAGCGAGCAGCCGCAGCGGAGGCGGTGGGGGCGGCACGGGAGGCGGCACGGGCGACGACAGCTCGAGCGAGTCGGAGGAGCTGGTGTTGGAGGCGTGCTGTCGGCGGGTGGGGGCGGGTCTCAGGAAGTCATCCAACAGGTAGAACGACTGAGACTGTTGAGGAACGGCGGGGGCCGGCTGCGGGGGCGGCTGGGAGGCAGCGGGCGGCGCAGGCTGCTGCAACCGCATCAGTGCGCCGAGACTGCGCCAGCGGCGTCCCTCGCTGGGAGGCGGCTGTGGGGGCGGAGGCTCCTTGCGGTGTCTGCGCGGCCACCAGGCGGGGGGGAGACAGCAGGGTGACGACGGGGGGCGGCTTGCGGGGCGGGGAGGGCGGCCCCGCCGCCGCCGCCGCGTCCTCGTCGTCCTCCTCCAGCAGGTGAGCGAGATGCGCCGCGGCCGCCCGCCTGGGGGCCGTCACGAAGCCGTAGTCGGTGTCTGCGGTGGGCAGGGTGGCGGTGCGGGCTCGGTGCGGCGCAGGACGCGCCCCTCGCGGCAGGCACGAGAAGGACGCCGAGTGTCGCAGGCCGCCCCCGCAGGTGGCAGGCGCGGAGGCGGGCGTCGCCGTAGGCGGCGGGGCGGGCCGCCGGCCCAGCTGGGGGCAGACATCTGTCAGAAACTGTGCATTGCCAACCTCTACCACCACCGCTGCTGCTACCACCACCACCAACTAGCGAACCAGTCGTCTGGACTTTAAGAAGAACCCAATTCAAAGGGTATTTTCAATGCATTCAAGAAACCACAGAGAAGATACAGTTGGATACAAACACGAGACGCAGAGTCCCTTAGAGTAGCCACTATTCTCTGCGTGGAGTTAGAGGCTCTGGTTACGGATTCGATAACACTTTATGTGCTGTGCCTCGGAATATCGTTTTGCACTTAGATTTAATACTTACTAAATACCGGTTTGCATGCAGTATAGGAAACAAAGAAAATACGCCGCCCTTGTTTTTATTTTACGAAGTATTTAACAAAAAGCTCGTCTTCCTTTTCTTTTTTTTCTATTAAAAATAATAAAAATTAATAATTACACATTGTTAAAATGCATACGCTTGAACCTTTATTCCTTGCACTATCGCGGTATTGGATGGTCTGCTTTTTCAGGATGCAACGTGCTGGGATTTGGCCGGCTTGTCGCTGAGTCTGACGCTTGTGTTGCCATCTGCCTGCTAAACGTGAAACAATGTTCTTTGTATCTAAATGTATTTGTTTTGTTTGAGCAATGTGTAGTTAAGAGGCAGAGATTTTGGACCGTGCCGGCATTCGGCTTGCTGACTGCGAATAGGACGGTCGGTCTGTGGGGACCAGGACTCAGCCCTGTCCTAGTACACATCTGCCATCCAGTATGCACTGTCTTACCCACACTGCTGAACAGAGCAGTAATTAAACGATGCAATGATTTGCTTTTAAAGTTACAGAAAGTAAAATGCGCCACTTTTTCGTTGCAACCATTTTAAACAGATAATCAGTAGCTATCAGGCTTATTGGACTAGCACGACATATTAATCTCTGAGATATTATTGATCGGAACTATTCATAGAAACAATAATACAAGTAGTTTTCATACTATGGCTTTGAACACAAGCCTCACTATTTAGTTTTCTTTTCACATCAACTCGCCACCACCATTTTTAGCACTCTCCTCATTTCTGTACACACTCCTGTATTCCTTTCAGAGATCTGTCTTTTGGTCTTCGACCGTTTACTTTGTACCTTCACTTCATGCATCTTTATCGGTATCTGACCCTCCACCATTCTCTTAAAATGTCCATATCATTTGAACGTTGGTTCTTTATCGTTTCCTACAGCGGTTCTTCTCTCAATGTACCTAATCCGTTCTATTCTGTATCCCACCAATGCACTATGAGTATAATACAAACTTGAGAAGTATGGATACAATGCATTGAAGTAGAACTTATATCCAACTTTCCTTTGTCTGCTCTGAGTTATTTGGTTTAATTATTAAGATACCCTTTGGAGGAGTAAGTTAATATGAAAAGGTCTGGTGCCTATGGACAACCAAGAACTGTATTTCCAAAGCAGTAAGCAATATTTTGCTCACAGAACATCCGTAACGAACCTCCTGTTACAAATGAAACACTTCGATACCAAGCACAATTACTATCTTTGTTTACTAACTTTGTTTTGGTCAGATTCCGTTTGTACTGCCATACAAAAGTCAATTTGGTTAATATTAAATGGGAGCAGTGGAGAATTAAGAGTAAACTTACACCTGTGGATGAAGTGGGTACGCTTATCATATTTTCAAATAAAAAAGCGAAGTAAGTATGTTGAACAATAAATTAGAGAAAAGTCTTCAACAGTCATAGAAGCTATGTATCTGCTTATTCTACTGCTATTTATCACGTCACAAAATAAAACAATCACTACAACAATTTTCTGATATTTAACAGTATGCATAAATCACTTCTCCAGTTTTGATGTCGGTTAGTAACAAAAAACAAACAAAAAATGTAACAACAAGCTGTATTTTGTTATTAGAAACGTCATATTCATATACCATAAACCATAAACATGCAGTCAGTTAAATAAAGCATCAACGTCCTGCAGCTATACCACTAATAATTTCGAAATGGCTCCAGTTATGGCTATGTAAGAGGCAATATCACAGTTTAGAAGCAGAAAGCAAAAAATATGAAATGGCGAAAAAGTTTAAAACCGGGAACTACGATACAATACTATGAGAATTACGAGAAAAATAACCGTGGAATGCATTTTCAGTAAATTATTCTTTGCAGATCACAGTTCTGATTAACTCTAAATTATTTTACGGGTATTGAAAAAAAAGTATAACTAGAATTACTGTTAAATGTTTACGTACCAAAATTTAAATTGCTGCATAGAGTTATCAAATTGATTCACGATGCGACTGGAATCAGTGAGACTGTTTATAATGTTTTCCCCTTACTCTAGTTATCTTGTGTACAGCAGTTACAAAAATTCCTTTAATTTTCTTTTTTTAACTGGCAATGCTATTTACCTTGCTTATGTTATGTCATCGTCTCTATTATGTTACGATCTGGTAGGTCAGTGCTTAAGGTACTTGCTTCCAAAACAACTTCGAGGTCCGGTCGCGGGTTGAAATCCCGTTGGGACTAGCATTTTTAATTAGTTGTGTTTGATCATATGAGCTATGCGGGACGTTCCGCATTTCACGTTAATATATTGGTCCAGGAGGACAGAAGCTGGCCGTCCTACCTCTGACACAATGGATTAGAATGCCTCCTTCGGGAGGACGCAATCAACCTTCAGGTTTTGGACTAACAATATGTTAGTTTTTTAAGTAAATCCATCCACTACCGTGTATAAGCAGACGTAGCTAAAGTTACATCTTAAAACAATGGAGAATACTGGACGGGCAGTTAGTTAAGGAAAACGTTCCATTCCCAAAGAAAGAAGAAATACGTTACTCAGTGCAAGAAAAACACTTTTTGAAGAAGCATTGAGGGGGTGCCGCCTCCCGCACGTGTCAGTGTTTTGGCTGCAGTGCAGTTGGTTTGTAAACACGACGCGGTCTCTTCCTGCCCCGCGCTTTTTGTGCGGCGGAACTTCCGGCCACGGGAGAGCACGGTGAGTCACGCAGCTCCGCGTCCAGGTGGCACCAGCATCAGCAGTCAACAACACGCGCGCATAGCTACATTTACCTCGCACCAACTTCCTTTGTCTTTCTACGGAAATAATTGCCTGCGAGAAATATTTAATTTAACCTCAACTACGATTTTTTTTTCCAGATCTTTATTTTTTACTATTTTAAATTTTACATTTTACCATTTTACATATTTTACAGTGAAAAACTGTCAAATTAATCTCTACAGATATTTTCTTACTGCCAAAGAGTCTATTACAATCAGAGATCTTCACTCATCTTGCATCCATTATAACCGCGCCAAAACTCAACAAAGGAAGAACGGAACTGCGAATTCAGCCAAAGGCTTTTACCCTGTTATAATGAGGTTTTAGTAGAAGTTTGCTTCAAAGCCGCGATTTCCGAAACAATTTTGCATTTTACTTGGTCGCCGTCATATTTCATCAAACAGTTCATGGTGCTCCATATTTGTAGTGCTGTAATGTTAAACGAGAGCATACTACGATGAAGCAAACACGATCGGTGACAATGTCCCTACAGCCCCACCTTCTATTAAATGGTTTTTCACCACCCACATACTTTTTTCCTTCACGAATTTCAACTGTAAACCCCTTCAGTGCTTTTGGTAAATTGTTAATCATTTCCATAAGTAATTTAGTCCGGTTCCTGACTGCCCTACCTACTTCCTTTCACTTAAAATCAAGGTCCAGCTTATGGTCATGATCATCTCTCCCCTTCAAAATACAACTCCTAATCCATCTTCCAATGCCCATCCACGCGTCATAGCGATTATAATCCTTTAACAACCAAACACTCTCTTTACCTCCTCCTATCTTCAAGTGTCTACCAACGGAATTCTTTTACCATAACAGGTATTAATCGCGTTCTGACGTAATTCCCACGGTCTAATATACTGTATGTGCTCTTGAATTTGACACACGAAATGTGGATTCCTTCAGTAACGGTGCAACTGAGTGCAGACAATCGCAGGCTGATTAAAAAGTTGGTCTTCTCAGAGCTTGACTCACTGCGTAACATTTGATGTATTCGGACAAGAGCTCTTGCAAACACCACAACATGTTCTACTTTTTCTGTTATTTTCCGTCATTCTTGATAAGCATTCCTGATTCCACGTGATGCTTTCCTTGCATCTACGCTTCATTTTTCTGAAAATTTTCGCAGCTTGACATTTAGTTTCAGTGTTAGGCATTTATATGTTGTCTAGATTCTGAGCTCATCAAAAATGACGTGCTCAACGCAGTGTTTAGGCGATTCATTTCTATCGGTTCCTTAGATAGATAGAATTGTTATTAAATAGCGCTCATAACCTAAAAAGATGTAAGATTGCAGATATTTGTTTGCTTACTGTAACAGTGATATCTCTATGAGAAAGCATCTACATTGAACGAATAGAAAGAAACAAAAATCAAGTAATAATTTATATATTGAATGCAGTGTTGTTGGATGACTTGTTCCGCAGTTGCTCAGAAAAATCAGAAATGTGTGGTTACGAACCTGAAAACCACTAATGTAAATAGTAAGAGTAAATAATCAGAAAATGTATCAATTTAGAATTATGTCAAACATAATATAATAAGTTTGTAAACCCAATGTAAATTTTAAAATAGATTCGTCGCTTTTGATGCCTCGACTAGAGGCGAAACGCGTACTGCAATAAAGCTACAAAAACAGTTGCATTGGCGTCATTTTATCATTTAATTTATATATTTATTAAATACATATTTTTCTTTAATTATACCAGCAATTCATTTTTACGCAGTTGCTTCAAAATGAATGTAACTGTTGTTAAATAACGCTCATAACTTCTATGTTATAGTATTATCTCTGGCCGTTGTTAGCCGGGCGCGGTGATTTCACGGTGACAGATAACTGGCTTTTCATTAGTATTGATTGTGGTGTTCAAAATATAGTTAGGATAATCAATTCGTCTATTTCATACTGACAGATATATGAATTCTTCTTATCGGTCAAACCTATTTCCTTACATTTAACTTGATTTGAAATTTTCCAAAGCGTCTTTACATAATACCAAGGACCACTGAAACATTCACTTTCGATGCTGAGAGTTCCACACATTCTATGTTTCACCAATTTGAATTCTCATTTGACTAACATGTCTCTACTGCGAGCATCACCATTACCATCCAAAGTACGAGTATAACCCAGTAGTGTTGACTGCCCAGTGGGATGTTATCCTTTGCTTTAGGGTTCACAGTTACCGCCAACAAACCTGATAGTAACAATAGCTAGTATTCACACATTTCTTATGTCTGTAGCAATTTTCAATTTACTTTGATGTTACAGCTTAAGAGTAGATAATAAGTTCTATTTAACTTCGGGATTATACATAGCTTTTATCTTATTATCACCGGTTGGAAATGTCTACTGAATAACCTGTGGTTAGCGTGTGTCATAGCTTAACTTCCATGACATACGGATAACCGAAAAATATTATATACTTAATAACAGTATACTGGAAATACCATTAAAATTGTATTTTTTTCCCCTGAGAATCGACAATTACAATATTTTTAACGACATGTCTTTGAGACTCGGATTGGTGGAGCTATAATTCCGTATCCCTCTTCAGTAACTTGGTACTCGGATGAAAGTGATGTGATGTGTGCCAAGTTCCAAAAGTTTTATCAGCGAAATGTTTCATCCTTTCCCGGTACTCATTTGATAACAGGTTGAGTGCGCTTGAAGATCCGTCCCTCACTTTGAGCTTCGAGAAAAAATCTTCGGCTCAGTCAAATCAAAAACCTATTCCAAATATACCTGACGTTAACACTTTTTTGCGAAGCAAATCTAGCATGGGAAGTGTCTCATACTTTATTTTTTATTAATATGTTTTATCTTAGCCACAAAGTATGCGGAAATACTTTATTTTTGATAAAATATACAATTCATGGAACTAATTAATTTCCAAAAGACATATTAGTCCTTATGAGAAAAAGAAAAGCAACGCAATCGATTTTTTCTAAGGTGGACTTACGAATTCACTGATCGATGACACAACATAGACTTATACAGTACTTGAGGAGACAAGTGATAATTTATCAAATATAAAAATAACGGTTTCCTACCTCCTTCGATTCCAGCCACTTCAGCTAATATTCAAATAATAATTAATGCAAAATGACGGGAAGAGAGAAACAGAGAGTCCTAGAAATAAGTAAAAATGATTTGTTCGTTTAGTTATAAATCTAGATTGAGAATTTGGTACATGTTTCCACATTTAAAAGGAAACCAAAAATTAGTAGCGAGTTCCATAAGTACGAAAAAATACGTATTTAAGGCAACGGAAACCGGGTTTACAAATATCAACCTTTTATTTTCCTATTTCAAATATAAATATACTTTTTTTTTTTATCAAATAAGTTGGCACTCTTCGAGCAGGGGATCTCGAAACACATGGATGTAGTTTTTCTCTGACCGCGATCAGCCTGTCAGTAAGTGAGTTTGTTGAGGCATGTCGGATCTTTATTTGCTGGGAAATGGTAGAAACTCGTGATTCTTGGTGTGTGATTTCTTGTCTATCCTCCACTTGCTGACTCATGTTCCCGCGATTTTTTTACTGTTCCTCGAGATGAGAACGCCGCTGAACGAAACGGATTTCAGTCACGATGGATCGCTATAGCCAACCGAAGTTACTTCACGAAGGCTCCTTTCACAATGTTTAAGACAACTGTAATACCTTTAAGGGAAGTCCGTGCAGTATCAAAAAAAAAAAAAAAAAAATAGAACATAAATAGTGGTCGTCAATTGCTTACGTGGGGTATTTTATTTTTAAACAAAAATGGAGTCCACTCCCATCCCTCTTGGTGATGTTGAGGGGGACACACCCTCCCCCAACCCCCCGAACTCCCTCTTCCCCTTTACGTGAGATTTACCTTATAATTTTTAAATAGTTAAATTTATTTGTTATTTTCATACATTTTGCCTGATGACACTAAATATAAATACAGCTATCCCCTGAGTACTACTGATTTTGTAACAACGATCTCACCAGTTATAATAGTGTCTATTCTCTGAATTAAAAAGTTGGCGTGTGTTTTTTTATTCACCCCTGCCCCTTTAAATGAGATTTCGCGGACCCCTCATACCTACCCCTCCGCTATTTTGAGCCAAAAATTCATTGAAACCCCCCCCCCTCCCCTATAGCACATTAGTCTTCATATCAATAAATCATTTTTTTCGATTTTCCAGGCAGAGGTTCGATACTTTGAAATGAAAATTTATATATATTATCGTTGTTTACAACAAAAATGTGAAGTGCTTATCAAGTACGATTTTTCTTGATTTTACATCTTTGTCAGTACATTACCAGAAGCATTTTTGAGTTGGCTCCCTTCCAAATAGTTGCTAAATCAACTTTGTTGAGTCTACATGTCTCTCTAAAGCTTTCAAAACAAGGTCTGTTTCTTGAAATCTCTCTGAAATGTTGGCAGCCAGTATTATTTATCGCAGGACCCAGTCAGTAACTGATATGATAAAGGTGCTGGATTGGGAGTCATTGGAAGAAAGGAGCAAAGTGAAGACAGTGCTGGGAATGTACAGGGCATACGTTGATGATGCGTCGTGGACGGATATTGGAATTAGGAATAGTGCATGGAAGGGAAATGACGACCATGACCACATGCTGGCGCTCTATTTCATGCATAAGGGAGTGGTAAAATTTTTCTTTTGTTGCTAAAGAAACAAATTACCAAGTGAAGTGATGAATAATATACCAAAAACGCTTAAGAAATTTAAAGTTAAAATTTGTAAATTGGAAAAATAAATGGGGTAGAAATTTAAACACTCGAATTATAAAAGAAAATTTTAAAAAAACTAAATAAAAAGTTGTAATTAGATGGATTAGGGGAATGGCCACCGGAGCGTATGCTCCATCGCAATAATAATATTATTTTAGTAATTAGTGGATTTGGTATATGTTATTGACGAACACGTCAGACTCGAAACTCATTCTTGCAGCTGCAAGACGGAGGAACTGCTTACGGCGTGTTTTCGTGTGACGGTGAAGATCAAGATTAATACTTGTTGAATTATGCTTGTCTAAAAACAGACACACTGGGCACAAAAGAGAAGTGACCCAAATGCTGGAGTTGAGATTAGAACAGCGGATGGGCTCAAACGAACTGGGACATACCAGCCGGCAAGTGGCTAGACATCTCTGGAATTGGGCCGGCAGATGTTCGCCCACGGCTTGTGCTGTCTCAGTCTTGTTTACGTCGCTTATAGAGTCTTTCACTCTCGTTGGTTACGGCACTTCGGAAGTGCTCGAGAGGCGTCGGAGAGTGTGTAAAGTACTTGTGCGCCCGGAGTCGAGAGATTGTCAGAAGAAATATCGTTCTCGGCGTTTTTTCATCTTTTATCTTACCGAGCCTCGCGGCGTAAAGGTTGCATTCGGGAAGACAGACCCTATTTGGAATTACGATCCGAAATTCAACTTCTTTGATAATCGATATATACGCCTCGCTTCCCGACTCATAATGAACTACAGTCACTAGACATAGTGACTTCCATGTCGACGTTCTTACTCTGAGTCACTTTTTGGACTGCTTTCAAAAAACAGAATTAAAGAAGGATATCAGAAAATCCAGTGGAAAAATAACAGCATCTACTTATGAGTCTAATAATAGTGGTGGAATGCTTAATTTATTGAAATTTTCAAAAGCAGTAATTTTGTTTCGCAGCATATTTCAATATTACTAACGAAAAGAAACAGAATATACTACACTTCGATCCATGTAATGTTGTATTCATACCATTTGTAACTCTTAAATGGTACGAAATGATATTCTCATTTTAGAGAGGCGGAAAAAAAGTCGAACGGTACGGGTATATAATGACCTCGCAGTGTTGAGTTAGTTTGTCATCACAGTACAATGTTCTGTCTTAAACTTGTCACAATAATATATGGAACGGACTGTCTGTATGGTAGATTTTGTCAATCGCCATTAAAAACAAAATGACAGCTAACACATCTCTGCAAGAAATTCTTTGTCATCTGTCGATGCGACAGTAATAACCAACATTCAAGCACGTTATGTTATTACAATACAGGGCCATAAGCAAAATAAATAATGATAGGACTAACAAATTCTACTGGAGTTGATTGATACTGTTGTTGTTGTTTTAAAGCGCGATTAGGTTATTAGCGCCCGGTTAATACCGTATGGAAATCTCATCGTTAATCGTCTCCAATGTAAACTGGATCTGATAACAGTAGAAGATTGAAATATATATCCCTCCTATTCTTCTCCATATTGCGATTATTATTTTTCTCTCCATATTACAATTATTATTTTCTCTTTTACTAATAGCGATGGATATTATGACGCTATAATAATTCTGTTATATATTTGTGATTAAGACGTATTCTTACTTTAAATAAAAACCATATTTGAAGTGTAATTTTCAACACTGCTGGTCGTAACTTATTGTAGTCGCTGATTCCCTTACCTATATCTGAAAACTTTGTCTGAAATCTAGTGTTAGCTTGTGATCGTTATCATTTCTTTGCTTGCACATAATATTTATTCCTTTCGAAGTAACCATCCAGAATAAATCACCAATGCACTGTTTTCACCCTTCTTATTTCTAAAGGTAACTAAACCCCAAGGTTGGTTGGGTACTCCGAACGAAGCATATAACCATTCAGTCAGAGGTAGGACGGACCTACAGTTCAACGTCGACACCGAATCACGGTACATCCTGGCGTAGCTCATATGATCAAACACTACTCTAAAAAATTCCTTGCCTCACCAGGGTATGAAACAGACCATGAACTTAAGAAATAAAGGCTTTAACCTCTCAGCTACCAGACCATCTTCTTCTACCGGTACCCGACCCTTTATCATAAGACTCAATAGTTGTGTTCTAGTGTATTTTTCCGCAAACTAATTTAACTGCGCTATATTACACCCCGTCCAACTTCTGTATTTTATACCCGCAATGTGGTTCCCAGACTGTCCCACCATACTCGTGAGTGACCATTATTTCAGAGCTCAAGCACCTTACTTCACTGAAACCTTACTATTCTCAATTTGTCTTACGATAAAAAGTTTACCAATGCGGTAGCAATGAGAGAGCGATGTGATGTTGACAGTATGAGTCTCTTTATTTGGTGTTACTGATGTTTGTGCTTCTCCCAGAGTGTAGTTCCCTTGGGCTATACACGTTGTGTCGGCCGTGGGTTATTCACGGCGACCCCAGAGGCCGCGTTTTACTGCGGGCCTCGATCGTGTGAAATCGGACGGCCGCGGTTCGGCCGTCGGCTGTTTTTACGGTCTCTCTAAGCAGTGAGCTTCGTTCCCACCGTCAGGCTCTGCTGGATGCTGGACAGGATTACGAGCGTTCCCTCCTCCCACGCAGCTTCACTTCCTATATTTCTTATCACGTACAGAGGAACAGAAGATGATTAAAAGTTCTGTTTGGAAGAACCAACGTACCATCTCTTTCAAGTATGTCAGAATCTCGATAAATTCAACCGTTACCTGAGAAAAATGTTGAGTATGGAGAATGGTTTAAAGAAAAGACTTTGAAGTGCTGAAGTTGCCCGGATCATGATTGAAGACGTCCTACAAATGGATTTTCAATTGACATGAAACGTTTTCTTTGTATCCTCTTCACTATGCCCTGTTTACTGCTGTTCTCTTTGTCCTGATGTAGCCGTTCTAGACTCTGATACTAACCACGGTACAAAACATAAAATCTAGCACAGTAGAAGAAGGAAAAAAGGTGAAGTGTTATAAATTTATGTCTAGTATGGTAAAGATGGGGTTATTATTACATTTTTAAATTTCTCACAAATCAGTGAAGAGATAGATACAGTGTAAATACAAACAATGGATTGCATCATAGCAGTCAGTAGATTGACAACCTTGGAAAACGTCTCTGTGTCACAAATAAAAAATGATAATGATGGCGCCACATTCAGAACTCAAAATTATTCCCCGTTTCGACTTTACTTATCCAGTTACATCGTCTAGATTTAATCAGATTTTTTTTTTTTTAAATGCCAAAGTTGCGGAGCTTAAAGACTAAGTAACGAGACATAAAACTTTGACGGATTATTATTTTTGCTAATGGCTTTACACCTCGTCAACGTCGAGATCATTAGAGGCGGAAAAAAAAACTGGGGGCAAGGAACGGGAAGGAATTTGGCCATGGTCTTTTTAGGAAGGAATCATTCCTGGCATTCACATGTAGTGATTTGGGAAAGCCATGGAAAACCCAAATCTGGATGCAGGACGGGAATACAAGCCCGTGTCCTCCCGAATGCGAGGCCAGAGCGTTACCACTCACCCATCACATTCGGAACGGGGATAGGGATTTAAACCCTGGAGTTTTAGATCTCCAGTCAGCGAACTTATACCAGCCTAAAAAACTTTTCAAGTTATATCATTTAGTCAATAACCCGGAGGTTTGTTGGACCCTCCCTGTCAAAGCCAGGACGGGTAGTTCCTATCCCCTGGACCTACAGTTGAACCTGGGTATTTCAATACACAGTAAGCTGTTCCAGAGGTGAAGGTCTGTTTAGGGGCTTATGAAAAATCCCCGCCGAGACGGTCAGATGCCTTAAGGGTTGACGCTCATATATATATATATATTAAATCGTGATTCTGAATTCCGAGGAAACAAACGAACTAATACGTTAACAAGAGCATGCGAGGCCCGCAGAAGCATATTTGTTGTTCATGTGTCTGGCTGTGTGCGTAGGGGGAGGAGTGGGAGGAGTGGAAGGGCTGGCCCCGAGGTCAGGGAACCTGACACAATGAACGGAAAGGAAGGGAGAAGTAGCGGCAACAGCGCCGCACAGATGAAGCGAGATGTCCTTAGCAGCGGTGGGGGAAGGACTACTGTCTGTCCCTTTGTTGCGGGCGGACCGATTCCCTTGTAGGGCCCGCGCCAAGGCCGCCTGCAGGGCTACCAACCTGCTGGTGCGAGAGTACCTACATTTTACAGAATCGACCTACCTGCCAATAGGACTACCGGCATGGCCAAATTCATTCTCGTACCTTATTCCCGGCTCTAATAACTTCGAAAAAAGAAGATGCCAGTGCTTGCTTTCGGTCGTGAGGCAACATACAAAAAATCCGTGTTGACAGGTTGGAATAAATTATTGACGAAATGGGATAGAACTAGTGAGAAATAATGGTTTATGGTGATGCCATGGATATGCCCCCTTCCACGTTATCAGTGACTTGTGAATGTAAGGTGAGGGGACAGCGTTCTTTCGTTCCTGTCGTTTTCCGCAGGGAATGCGGAGATAGAGCACCGTATTCCCGTTACAGCCTGTGGTACCAGAAAGAAGGTGACGTGGTTAATGCCACGTTCCGGTAATACGTCAAAAAATTCTGTGTATATCCTACGTTGGACAGTTAATTTTGAATATAAATGTGTTGATCTAAATTTTGCAGTAAGTACACAAACACCAAAATAATACCCGCGTTGGGAGGTTCAAAGGGACCAGGTTTGAGTGCTGGACCCCGCGTATCTCTCCCCCCCCCCCCCTACCGGTCGGGAGTGAAATTATTTGACGGTTTTTCGCTGTCATGCTGGGATGGTTCTCAGTCTTCGTCCCATCAACTACATTTTCACAAAAAACACACACATATATAATAGAAAACATAGTTACACGAATCGCACAGAGGTGGTAGCACTCCATCGCTCCAAAAACTGACTACACAGTGGAAACTTTGAATAATTGACAATCAAGGCTTTGCATGATCCGATAGGGTCCATTCGCAAATAAAAATAATAATACAAAGTATTTCGGATATCAAGTGTAATAAATACTGACCTGTCGTTCACATTCCTCAAAAGCTATTTTGGGGGCCATATGTACCAAGGAGAGAGATTTGTTTTGTTTACATGTCGCAATTCGTTTTTTTGTTGGTTTTTTTTTTTCGGCTTCTGAAACTGACAGCAAAATGTTCTTTTGCCTCGGCAGCGTTTGTCAAACATGCCTCCATTCCAACACAATCCACTTCTGTCTCTTTAAATCCTTGTCCTACTTGCTGAACCTCAGTCGTAAAACAGTAAAAGATATATTTTAAAATGATCTCATGTGCGGTCCACATACCGAATGTTGATCAATATACCCGGAGGAAAAATACTATGTGTGATTACAGAGATAGCGTGAATGGTTTCTTACCTCCATGTGTTTTATGCGTTGTTTTATGTGGGTATATGACTGTAATGAATGTTATTCAAGGCAGCGTGTTTCATTGTATTGTATATACTACCATAAAAGAAGGGAGAGCTATGAAACCCGCACCGGGTCTGCTCTACCAAAGGACCTCCAAGTTTTGTCCTAATCTGACGGTATAATCACCATCAACAGCGTTGCACAACCTCACCCTACACGCAATGCAGAAATGTCTAGAATCCAACCCAGCATTTTGGTACACAATCTGTGATCAGTAATCATGCAACACCACCCTTTTTGCGAGCTGCACAACTCCAGAATGAGGCAAATTTCTCCACCTCAGGGGCTCGAAACAGCTATAGCGCGTTCAGTTAATAGAGACGGGTCATGGCCACCTTGCTCTATCCCCACTCCGTTGTCCTTACCCCTACATGCAAACGGGAAACCAGTCCTACTGACAAATTTGCCTCTCACCTGCCTGCGCTAGTCGGAGGGGTAGTCAACGGGAAAAGGGGGGGGGGTGACGTGAGGCGAGGGGACCATGACCTTGAGCCACCAGTAGAGGGGGAACAGGGTACAGCAATAGTACGGTGCCTAAAGAGGCAGGTTTCCACACATATTTTCACTGTTTCTACCTAGTAAGGTAAAGAAAAGTTTCATCAGCCCTATGGCCCCTAAATTGTGTTTCAGCCTTTTTTTCATCCTCAACAAATTCCATCCAACATAAATTTAAGGAAACTTCAGATCTGATAGTATGAATCGCTATTGGTAAGATATAACTACCGCATTACAATCTGCAAAGTGTCATAGAATGGCGTTATACTGCAGTGAGTAAGCCTTGCTGACATTTGGCGGTGACTGATTTACGTCGGAAGAGCGTTTGCCCTGGCAATACCTGCAGTTCGCTAGTTCTTGTATAGTGGCCTCAAGCGAAGGCTGCATCCATTTTTGCAGTTTCGTCACGGCCGCCTGTGTCTGGAACATATTCTAGCGCCGCCTCGTCACGCTATGCTTGGATCCACCTTACCTATATACGACTCTCGCCGTATACGCCAAGGTTCACCGTAGTCCCAGTCAATGCATTCACCTCGTAACTCTCACAAAATATTATAATTACCTTGCTGCCTGTCTGCGTGTCTCAATAACCAGCCTATAGAAAGAAGAAGTTTAGAAAGTATACAGTGATGTAGGTTTACTCCTGAATTGTCTTCCATTACAGTTCGTGTGAAATTGGAAGATTATGTTATTTATAATTTTTAATAAAAAAATTTTTGGACTCGTAGGTGACTAGGGTGAAGATGATGTAAAAGATAGGACGTTCATGTCAGTCCTATTCCATCTAGTGTTACTATATTTAAGTGTAGATGTTTCAAATGAGTGCATACTTTGTGTAATCTATTGTGCCTTGTTTTAGCGTGAAGAATGGATGGGTTTGAACTGGCTTCCATTACTCGAAATATGCTGTTTTTTTATTTTTATTTATTTATTTGAATACCCATGAATAACGTACCCGGATGTTGGAAGAATTACGATCAACGATGCCATATGCAGTGGCAAGGGAGCTCAGCAGTAAGATGTCAGACTGGTGATCGAAAGGTCACCGATACAAATCTCCATTCCAACCAGGATTTTCTGAACTCCTTAGCTTCTCTTTCACTTGTTTTGCCAACATGAAGTACGTTATACCTCTTCCGTTTCTCGGATTCGACGGAAATTAAAGGGTCTGTTTAGCCGTTTGCTTACCGGGATACATTCGGTTGATATGACTGAGGCAGTCTGCGAAACTAACTTAAATTGTAACTGCGAAGAGGTTAGGAATGAAACCCACATATATAAATATGCATTCCGTTGATAGAATGTAATACATTACAAGTTTATTTGATCTTCGGTTTTGTTCCACCTA
Organism: Vandiemenella viatica; assembly: GCA_031002005.1. Classification (NCBI taxonomy): domain Eukaryota; kingdom Metazoa; phylum Arthropoda; class Insecta; order Orthoptera; family Morabidae; genus Vandiemenella; species Vandiemenella viatica. Next base: position 76,554,381 of record JARYHS010011408.1, on the reverse strand, counting down.
CTGCGACTTTCATTATACTCTTATTCCCTCGCTTACCACTGAGTTGCAAAAAATTTATTATTTCTAACCCGTCTGCAGCTTTTTCAAATACCGTTAGTTTATTCGTTTATACAACTTTTACTACACAAAGGCACAGGATCTGCCGCAAAAAATAAATTAATTAACAAACATAAAAAGAAAACTTGTTTGGTTATTCTTCAAAGAGGCAGCGATGTCTTTCTTCAGAAATAGATTAATTATTTTATTTATCCATGCTTGTAGAGCTATCTTGGCTTGTTTTTATTTTTATCTGTTAAGGCTTTATTGTCCGCTGATGAAGAAGTAACTAGAAAATGAAAAGAAGAATGAGGAAAAGAATCGGAAAAGAAACCTGATCTGATCCATAGGAAGGAACCATACTGGACATTGGCCGGATGATTTCGATAAACCATGGTGAGCCTGAATTCAGATGGTCGAGCCGGGAATCGAAACATCTTCATCCGAAATGCTGTACCAGAACGTTATGGCTCACCCACAAGACTCTGCTTTATGTTTTCCCCTTCGTGTTTTACGGCTCGTCGATGTTGAAGTTATTAGTGCCGGCAGAGGATGTGGAATAATGAATATGAAGAAATTAGGTCATGGCCTTTTGCATGAACCATCTCTGACTGGAGTGATTACGGAAAAACCGGAAAATTGGATGTCCGGACGGGGATTTGAACCCACGTCCTCCGGACTGTCAAGCGGGAGCATTGCCGGTCACTCGTCAGACTCGAGTTGTGAATGATGAACGGCAAGGCTGAAAAATAGTGTCCTCCGATCTTTGCGAAAGTCACAAAGAAACCCGCCCAGCTTAGCGTCCCTGTTCTACGTTCTTATCACCTATAATAGTGTCATAAGCACTCATTTCATACCTTCAGGGGATAGATTTGACGTCTAACGATGACCTTCTGTTCACAACCTGACGATTAGGTAGGAGAACGCTTAACACCCTTTCCGCCGTACCAGACAAATAAGAGATGAAGATTAGAACCAGTCAGCCACTAGTTGAGCGCTTGGGGAATGTCCATAAACTACGTAACTTCATTTTGGCCTCATGTAAACCCCCCTCCCCCTCACCACATAACCTAACGTGGCTTTTAGCTCTGCCGCCACGCCTACCGCGTGGCACACAGCTTTTTTACCCTTTGATTCCAGAAGATATTTTTTACTGTTTCTTCTTGTCAGACTCGTAAATTGCATTCGGAGATAATGAATGACGGAAATCAATATTCATATGTTGTTGTGTCTCTGTACCTTATTTTAACTGTGAAAAATAATATGAATGAAAAGCTACGTGGCTTGGCTCAGAAACCCTCCCCCCCACGTAGCCCAGCTTAGCTTTCCATCCAAACCTTCTCTCCCTCCTCCCCCCTCCCCTAGGCCGAGCCACGTAGTTTATGGAGGCTCCCTTGGCACCATGCTGCTTTCGAGAACTGGACCAGAACTCAACCAGCAAAACTGAACGAGTGCTGATTTAGTTTAGTGAAAAAAACTTAGTTTTACCACTCGTAATTTTTATCACACCTTCGTAAATTAGAAGAGTATTAATGAATTTCGATCGGCGGAAATTGCCTCGTTGATTGAAAGGCAACATCAATGTACCATCTTAGCAAACTGTTTGATGGGTCGATTGGTGTCTCAAACGACGCAAACAAACAAATCGCACTGAAGCCAACGTAAACTCTCCAAAGAATCCAGTTTACAAGAGAATGTCGATTCTAGTAAACTTTTCGCCAAAATCGAGGTCAGCAAACGAGTTCGTTGGCAGATAGTCCAAACGGAACGACAGGCAGCATGTTCCAACTGACTGCCGAGAGTCGCTCAACAAACAGGTGGAGTATGGCTGTCACATAGCCCAAAACTACAGGTGCGAGTATCGCTTCTCTCATGAAACTCATCTTCTTCGAATCTCCCGACACGGAGTGGGAAACACAGATCACAACTTGTACTAAACTAAAGCCTAAAGGCTAAATAAACATACCAAATCAGAAACACAAACATGGTTACCAAATTTATTAACATATAATGTGTTGACATTTTTTAGTCAAATGGACTTTTTTTTAAAAAAATCTTTTGATGCCGACTTTCCATATCTGTGAGGATGACTGAAAGTTTGGTAAAAAAATTTGATTATTAATGTAGTAGAGACTATAACTTTAGGAAGTCATTGTATAATTTCAGTAATTTAAAAGCAAAAGCTCGACATTTTTAGGAGAATATTCAGCCCAACACAAAAAATGGAATTTGGATGCAGAGATGAACTGAAGACCTCTGTAGTCTCACAGACAGTTTCACGAACACGGGACGCAGGAGTCGTTTCGTATATTTTGGACACATTTTTAGGATGGTTAACAACAGACTTTCAAAAAGATTATTTAGTATAATAAATTCCAAAATTACGAGGATATGTTGGTTTGAGGAAACAAGTGGAGACCTAAGTGAGGTAAACATTTGGGAAGACACTCGAAAAATCAAGAAGTTTTCAATCCTTGGTAAATAATCAAACATTTGTGGTGAAATCTAGAAACAGGACTGATACAAAGTGGTCAGAAGAACGGAAGAAACAACTCAGTCACTTCATGAAGAGAGTTTGGTAGAATTGGAAGGCGAAAAGTCGTCAAGCGAACTCACAAGTTCCTGTGCGTAACGAAAAAAATTATGTAATAATACTAAATTGATAATTATTGCTGTATTGATTTAAGAATTTCTATACAAGTCCTGTTGACGGCGAAGTTAATTAAAAATGAAATACACATCCGAAAAGAATGGATTAATGTCTTCATTTACCTTCGATAATCGTAAGATTTGTGTTAGTGTACCTACCCACTACAACTAGAGTCGCTATCTGTCTGTGAGCAGAGAAAAGATTTTCCTATGTGTTTCATGTTATGGTTGCAGACGAATATAAAAAATCGCCTTAAACACATGCTTAACCAGCAATGGAATTCCATATTAAATGGATTATTACTATTACTATTACTCCGCGATTCATTAAAAGTGTGTGGCAGAGGGTGCATTCCCCCTATCTGAAAGGGTAATAGTTTGGAAGGGATATACGGGATATGGCAGGAGGTTACCGAATTTATTAACATATATTATTAGCATTATTGTGCTCATAGACAGTACTGTATAAGAGCTGACGTAGTAGACGATATAACGCTAGAAACATGGCGTTCTTCGTGTTCAAACTATTATAAATATTGTTGATCCAGGTATCATATAAGCATACCCACTTTTCGCTCAAATATTATAGTTTTTGCCAGATATCACTTATCTTTTTACTTAATTTGAAGAACAAATCTCAGACAGACAGCATAGCGTTACTATGTACGCATAAGAGAACAGTACCGCTGATATCGTGAACTTCACAAGAACCGCTCAATTGGAATCGTTCCGCGTATTCAGTTAAAACGGTATATCAGACTGTAAGCAAGTCTACAGCGGCGCTGAATGATCGTAGCAAACAAGTTGAAACCCACAGCGGACGTGTTTGAACTCGCTGCCGCCACGGCTACCAAATTGCTGCGGTGGTAAAATATAATGAGCAGCTTACTCAGCAATTAAAGTTCTACGAAACGGTGTATGGAGTGAACACTGAAGAGCGGTCGGTAGGAGATTCAGCGTAGCAGGGCCCGCTCTAGCGGTTTTGCCGCCCCGGACAAATAGACAATTTGCCGCCCCTTAAGATTATTTAGAATTATATATTTTATTAAAAAATAATTAATTTTTAATCGAATAAAATATTTTAATTTTAATAAAATCGTATATTCATAAATAAAGTTATTGAATTTTGATCTAGCTGCTCAAAATAGATAAATTAATTATGAAATATCTGTACATAGCCACAAATTAACCATATTTTTTTACATTTTTAAATGCTATTACAGATGGATATTATCACACAAACAATCTAAATGCCATTATTTTGAAAATAAAACGAGATTACATCAAATACGCTAAAATCACAAAAAAAAACTTTTTTTCTTACTTTCAGTTTGCGAATTTTTTATTACATCTTTAAATTTACTTCATCTGCAATTTCATATTCAGTTGACAAAATGGCTAAATCATTAAATTATCAATTTCTTGGTTTTCGTAAATGCTTAGCAAGGCGTCGTATACATCTCCCAAATGAAATTTTAAAGGGTTTAATGCCTCTATCCTACTCTCCCAACTATTGTCACTCCATGTTTTCAAAGTTGAACCCTGAACATCCTTTAAAAGTATTGCCCATCGAAAAGTAGATGCCGAAATGAATAAATATATTTTTTGGACCATGTTGAAGAAATTAGCGGCTTCCAAGGATGCTTTTGCCATTAATAACAAGATTGAGAGAATGGCTACTACACGAAACATTGAATGCTCGCGAATTATATTGTTTAATTCTAGATTGCACTCCTGCTTTATTGCCCCTCATATTATACCCGTTGTCAGTCACTGGCCTCTGATATCCTGCAAATTTAAACCCAAGTCATTAAGATCTCCAACTATAGTATCAGGCATTTGTTTTCCTGTTGATCTTTCGCCTGGTAAGAAGCCTTAAAAGCTTTCATTAATTTTAATTTCAACATCAGGATTAAATTTATCGGTTGAAACATATCTGATTACAAGAGTAATTTGCTGTATCTTACTAAAGTCAGGAGTACAGTTTAAAATTATGAAAAAATATTATTTTTTTATTTCATTAATAACATGAGACTCTGATGCAGCAGATGCTTTGATGCAGCAGATCTACTATCCCGGTTTGTATACTTTTCCCAAGATATTGAGCTTTAGTCTCTACTTTTTAGAGCACTCAAGCACCTGCTCTTCCATAATGGGATCGTATTCAGACAGTAACTCAACTATTTTTAAGAAATTACCGTTATTATTCTCAAACAACTTGTCGCTTGTACCTTGAAAAACCAGACAACTTTTACCAAGCATTTTGGTAATTGCAACGATTCTTAGAAACACCTTCATTCCAATGATTTATTTCGGCATTACTTAATAACTCTTTGAGTGGCAGCATCTACAGTTTTACAACAATTTAATCTTTCGTTCATTTATAGCCATGATTTTTGTGCCTGAATATGATTTTTCGAAATTTCATGCTCTCTTATAGTTTCGCCGAGGTGCTTCCAATTTTTAAAACCCTCCTTTGAGAGAGAACTAATTAAACAGCCGAAAATTTTGCAACAGAAGCAGTAAACGCAGTTTTGTGAAAGGTAGTAGCTAATCTCGCAATATTTGCTCTCCGTTGATTAAAATTCGTGCATAATATTATGCGCTAAAATGTCGACCTGTGTCATTGGAAGGAAATTTGTAACTATGTAATAGTTTAGGTGGACCTTGCCTTACTAAAAACCTTCTTACGGCGTCTCGTAAAATTCTTGGCCACAAAGTTTTAGAACGCCTTCTGTGAGTCTCACGTTGGTGTCCGTTCCAATTGGTTTAGAAACTTCGTTCATTTGTATTCTCTGACGATTCTGTACGTCTTTTGTATCCCGACCTGATATTGGATTCTAAGATTTGTTTTGGTAAACCCTGAATACAGTATATTTTTTAACGCCCCGGATTGATTCTGCCTTTCCGCTTCCTTTCCCAACCTTCTTTTTTTTGTACTGGTAACCAGATAGTTTTTCTTTGACCATCAGACATTTTGGAAGAGGCACGCACGTAACTCAAACAATGTACACTATAAAATAATATAAAAATTAAATATTTATCCTTGTTCTAGATAAGCTAAAACCATATTCTCAGTCGATATAAAAAATATTTATGCACAACACAAAATATTTTCCATACCCTGTGAACATAAAGAAAGTCTAGTGTTACTACACAGTCAAAGCTTATTCGCGGAGGATACCATCCGTAAATTTGCTGCAAATGCAGAAACCGTGTATACAGAATAGCAATTTCTATAGGCTTAAACGGAATACGTTCCAAGTTCACAATTTTTTTTTTTTTTAATGATGTTGTGGAGTGATTGTCGCGCAATGCACTTATTAAACCAACTGACAAAGTTATTCACATTCACTAAAATAGTTAATGAATTTCTTTTTGTTGAAACGGCAAATGCAGCAATTAGAGTATCTAGAAACCGCATTCGTATATATAATAAGCATCATGGGTTATTATATATTAGCAGTTAACATTCGAAATTGAATATACTAATGGTATGTGAAGTAACTAATCGGTAATCAGTAGCTGTTAATATTATTTATTTATTAATGATTATAAGTACTGTCCCACACCCACTAAACTACAGTATTTTCACAAGCGATCAAAGATAGCGTATGTAATTTAACCCAACCATAACACTTTCAATGCCTATATCTATTTTTTACAACAAATCTGTGAGGCTCGGATTACGAGAAGAAATTATTATGCAAAATATTCCACTTCGATTTCCAATAACTAAGATCCATATTGATTTGGTTCATCAATTCAATAAAATAAATACTCAGCATCTCCCATCAAGCACTACCGATTCCGTGTTTTAGAGCCTAACTGCAATTGCTAAAAACACTCCTTTTCGCCGTGTCTAGTAACTTGTAGGCAGTATAACGTCGGAATCAGCGAAGGTAGCAAAGGTCAAGTGTAACAGCCACCCCCCCCCCCCTTACCGCGCAACTGTTGGGCGCTCTTGTTGTTGTGCGCTTATGTCGTATATCCAACTAAATAACAGTTTAATCATAGATGTACTTACCTTTAGAAATTATAAAATCCAGAAGTAAATTTTATGAACTTCCACTTATCACTAATAACGTAATAGTAAGACTATTGCTGTTGTGTAATGAAACCACTTTAATAATTAGCAATAATAAGCAAGTTGAGACAACAAAAGTGGAAACAGCGTTCTACTCGCGTGCTAAGGCCCAATTCACACAGAAGAGACGTGGCGCAGACTTCGGGATGGGACCTGGCGCGGACGCGGCGCATTTTGAAGTTGCTCCTATGGCGCAATTCACACAGAGGCGGTTAGACAACGGCGCGCCCCTATGAGGTCCGCGCCCCGTCTCTTCGAAGTCTCTAGGGGCGCACCCAAATAGCTAAGAACTGTAAGTTTTTAACGAACGAAAAAATCGGTGTGTGGATTTTTTATTAATTGGATATTTAACACACTAACATCATTAATATTTTTCTCACACTTACAGCCGAAATGGCGCCCCTAAATTTTAACGCCCCGGGCAAATGCCCGGTTTGCCCCCCCCTAGAGCGGGCCCTGAGCGTAGAAATTGCTACACGTTGAAGGTAATGAGCTCTGGTAAATACGAAATTACCCGTCGGCACGGTGCAACTGCGCTTGGATCTCTCTGGAGACTTCAGCGCTGAAAACCACTCCTAGATGCTGCGAAAGTTACAGAAATGAGCAGGGTCACAGTTTGCTTCTTTTATATTTAATTACACGACCTCTGGAAAACTACGGAGGGTCATCTTTACCTTAACTTCACTTGCTTTCTGACAAATAACTGCAGAGGGACATAAAAAAAAAAAAAAAAATCTTCAGTGCTACTCAGATTAACTGTCTGGTATCTGCGTGGTGAAGGCGCACGCTTTCAAAAGCTCGTGGACATGGTCCCTGCTTCAGATCACGGTGGATGCATTCATTTTTATGAGATGTCTCTTATCGTATGAGCTAAGTCAGGACGTTACGTGGTTCAGATTCCGCGTTAAACTGTAGGTCCCAGAGGAAAGCAACTTGTCGTCCTACCTCTAACACACTGGTTGATTACGCTTCCTTTGGGAGGAACCAACCAACTTTCAGGTTAATTTTGTGCTAAACAAATTTATTGCTGCTGTAACTGAATTCACTCCATAGTGAGTAAAACAATCTCATAATTTTTTCACACCTAGGCAAACACATTTTTGTACCCTAGTTAACAAGCTATCGTCCTAAACGGCATTGTAGTTTTTCACTAAGCGACGGTTATCTATGAGCAAATTTTTCTATGTAGCTTTGTTGATTGTCAAAGTTTCCTCTCAAACATCCATATGATTATACAGTTGTGAATACATTTGTAAATGAAATTTTATTAACATTCAAACAAGCCCATAAGTTTACACAAAACAATAGATCGCTGACGATACATCGACGAAATAAACAAAAGTTCCATCAACAGTAACAGTGATGTCTTTCATTAAATAATATTTTATTATTTTAACAAGCAACTGCAGAAGAAATGGCGTGTAGTAATTATGATTTTTAGTACACTTATATTTAAAAATTAAGTCTTTATAACTTGACGATACCTGTTTTATTGCAGCCGGGAGAGGGATGTCTACAAGAAAAATGATAGAAATTGGTCATGTTTTATATTACATAACCGAATTTTGTAGTCGATTGGAGACATTGTGGAAATCTGGTTTAATGGAAAGGAATAAGGATCCTGCTGGAATAACTTTGCATGCCTTCGTAAAGCTGCTAAATGTGATACCTAGAAATGAGGACAGACAAGCAGGTACTAGTCTACCGCACGGAGCAGTGAAAGGCAATCACGCCGGAAATACCTCAAAGTTCAGGATCGCAGGCTGAGGCACAGCATGCCTAGCTATAAAGGAATTAGTAAACAAATTTAGTAAGACCCTTTTGTATCAATTTGTTTGATAATTATATATTACACGAAGAAAGCTTTCTATCAGATGAAACACATTCATTTATCACTATCTTGCCTTTTAGTCATTTCTACTATCCTTTCCTCTACTTGCCTGCATATTTTGGTATAAATGTCAAAAGAGATAACTTCAGTTCCTTGAGTTTCTCCTTCTCGCACGTATACACACACCAGTTTCATTAAAACTGTTATAGCTATTGTAACTTGCACTCAAGTTCCGTAAAATCGTGTTTAATTATTTAACGAAATGATAAATCATGTCTGAAATTAATACCATTTTGCAAAAGTAGATAAATGTCTAGCAATAATAACATCATTATTGTGAAAGTCGTTCGAATGAATCGAATCGAAATCACGGAAATAATTTCTTACCACATAAAAACAATAAATCCAAATTTTATGCTAATTTGGGATGTATGAGTTGTAAATAAAACATACTTGTGAATAAGTACAATTAAAGTGGACAGATTTGTACTAAAACATAATTCGACTGATATTCTGTAATAATGGAAGCACTAATCACGAAATTTCACTTATATTTTATACTAATTACGGTGAGGGGATAACGCTGTAAATATGAAACATTAACTTGGTAATGCTACAGAATTAATGCGAAGAATTAAGCAGCAGTAAATGTGTCTAAACAAGTACGTGTATCACGCCCTTCAACCATCAAGTTTACAGTTCAAAATTCTACACTGTAAATACTATGCACTATCTAGGAATTTATAATAAGCATTACGCAACCAGTCTGCAATATCCACTGTATGGAATAGTAACGCCACAGCAAGATTTGGAGGGTGAGTTCTGAAGGAATGTATGGGAGATGCGACTGAGTACATTAAGCGATCGACTAGTTATGTAGAAATGCAGACGGAAGGACTTTTTTTACTGCTCGTCGACGTAATTGGAGGCGGGTATTGTACATTCGGATATTTTGTTAATAATAACTGGTTGGTTAGAAACTATGAATTTCAGCGATAGCGGTACGTATTGTTAACTGAAATTCGTGTAGAATTAAACGCTGGTTATGTACACGATTTATAAATTACCGTACATAAATTGAGCTACAGGCAATAATAACAAATAGTGCATTCCATTTTGATTGTGTTTAACTTTTTCGCCCTTCTTTACTGGCGAAAAGACGTTAAACGTTCCTACTGATGCAGAAATATAACGTTATTATAAGTGACTAAAGCGATTTTACAAATTTACTGCAGCTATGTTATTAGACATATTGTAAAAAAAAAAAAAAAAAAAAATTTACATTTAGATAGAAAGTTTTGTTCCACGGTATTTCCATCAATATTTTTGTGAATTCTTAAACAGGATATTGAGAAACCGATATATCTATCGTGGTAGGGATGATGATCAGCAATTTCTATCATGGTCAGGGACATGCTGCACCGCGTGTGGCAAGAACTTTATTATCGACTTGATATCTGCAGAACCAGTAAAGGGACACATATAGAGCACTTGAATATGTCAAAAAGACATTTTGAGTTTCTCTGTATGTCTTAAACTTTTGTAGCTACAGTAAATTACTTCAATCATGTGTAATAACCCTGTACTTTCACTTCAAGATTTTTTTCACACACATTTCAGTTTTTATGAGAGCACAGTGTATATGGAAGTTGTAGAAAGATTTTCCCTGAATAGGTACCAATGAATTGTTTTGGTTGTGGTCACAGCTGGGGAGAAAACCGTTAATCCGTTAATATTGAATTAACGAAGTTAACAAAATTGCAAAAATGTAACTTTTAAGTCAACCATAAGCCATTAACGTTCTTCTTAACTCCCATTAACTTTAATCCGTTGCGTTGGTTATTGACGTAATTTTGTTTGCTTGAATTGCGCGCGAGTCGTATAGCGAACGAACTAGGTAACGTGAGTGCGAGTGTGATGCATATATAACTGTTACGTTAGGTACGGCGCGGAGGTGAGCAGGAACGCTAGGGTGGTGGAGTGTTTGTATCTTACATCTGCTAACCGTCGCTCACCACTCGTTTCAAATTCGATCGGCGATTGATTCTGATATTTTTTAACCTACCTTTTTTCCACGAGGAATATAGTTCCACTTTTTATTTTATTTTGTTTTGGAATTTTATTGAAATAAATTAAAATGACATTCGCTACATGATTACATAATGGAAACTGAAGATCTAGAATCTGCTAGCGTAAGAAACAACGCTAGCAACGAGAAGATTAAAAATCAAGACTGGGAGAACAGTTCATTTATGAATGTAAACTTTCTGCAATCAAGGCTCACGTTTCTAGCCTTAAAAAATCTTAAACAACACATGAAGAGGATGCATAGATCCAAATATTTACAGTTTGAAGCAAAAAGTAAAAACCGGGGCAGCTCGTAGGAAAAGGAAATATAATTCAAAGTCTTCTTCAAATGCTGCGAATTCTTCTGAATTAGATTGCAGTAGAAGGTTTTTTTTTTTCTTTTTTTTCCATCTCCATCTGCTAACAAAAGGTTACGTCACAAAGCATTGCTGAATCTTTTGGAATCGTAGTTATCTACAGCGGCGTTTCGAAACGGACCAACGCGTTGTAAACCTTTTTGTTTCCAACATTAATCCGATATATTTGGGAAAGTGATTAAAACGTTGCCTCCCAGCAAAAACCCAATTTCCAGAGGGACATTGGGTAGACGTATTGTCGATGGTTAACTTTTAACGGATAACTGTAACTTGTGTTAAATTTGCAAAATGTAACGCAATAACGATCATGGAAGTTAACTTTTGGATTAACTGTGTCCAGTTATAGTTGTAACGCGATGGCTGGACTGTGTGGTTGGTGAGGCGGGGGCGTTAATCCTTGACCGCAGTCTGCCCCGGCCTGCCAGACCGGCTGCGCGGCGCACACCAGCAGGCTGACTCAACCACTGTGCCTCTCGCATTCACATCCAACAAATCCTTCAACGGTAATAGACGTTAGGGAAGCTGCTATAGGCATTTTAATAGTTAATAAAAAAATAGGCACGTACGGTTTGGTGATAGCTGGATAGTTGCAAATGCCACTGAACTAATACGAAAACAGTGATGTCTCTTACTGAGGAACCATCCCGGAATTCCGCTGGTGTTACTTCGGGAGACAATGACGAAATACGGATGAGTCGGTCGGGCAGTGTGTTCCCCAGCAGCATAGGGATCGTCCATAAGCGACGTGGCTTGGTCGGGGGGGGGGGGGAATTGGGTAGATAGCTACGCTGGGGAACGTGGTGGAGGAGAGGAGGGTTCGCAGCGAAGCCACACAGCTTTTCATTCATATTATTTGTCACAGTTAAAATTACGTACAGAACACACAACAGCATATGAATATTTACTTCCGTCATTTAATTATCTCCGTATATAATTTACGATAGTCTGACCAAAGAAAACAATACAAAATGTCTTCTGGAATCAATAGTGAAACAAACTACGTGCCACGTGGGAGGGATCGGGGGATGTAGAGGCAAAAGCCACGTCAGGCAACTTGGGGGGAGGCTAAAATGGGGCTACGTAGTTTAGGGACGCTCCCGTATCCACGCTCTGTTTGATTCCATGCATAGACGTCTACAGGTCGTGAGGACTTCACACCGTACTGAAATCTCGCGGCCAAAACGCATGTACAGTTCTGTAATTTTAAACATATATGTACTGATAAGGGAGCGTGCACAAACTACGTGGCTCCATCCAGGGGGGGGGGGGGAGGCATTGGCTGGAAGGCGTGTGAAAATATATTTCCCTCAGTTAATTATCTCCGTATATAATTTACAATAGTGTGACAAGAGAAAGAGTACAAAATGTCTTCTAGAATCAAAAGAGAAAAAAGCTACGTGGGGGGATGGGGATAGAGGTAAAAGCCACGTAGGGCTACGTGGGGGGGGGGGGGGGGAGGGGGGTTCACAGGAGGTCAAATTGGAGCTACGTGGTTTATGCACGCTCCCTAAGCCACTAATCTGTGGAATAAATTTCATTGTAATGACATGTCTCCTTCTTGGTGTCAAAATTTTCATAAACTGCACTGCACAAAAGGTTGAAATTAGGGGTAATAGGTGCTCATTTTCATAGAAATATCGCCACTACACTTACTGTTTTTCTGCCTTTACTTGCGCTGACAAAAAATTTTCACCACATCGTCGTAATCAAATAAATTAATCAAAATAGAAGCTTGCATATAACTGGACGCAGTTCTGAAAGATTCATTTCATGTCCCTCAAACGGCGCAAGTCTTGCTGATTGTGTAAGTAGAAATACTGTCCAAATCACTCCAGGCAAATGCTGGGATGCTTCCTTCAAAATGCCATGGCCGAATTCCTTCCCATTCCTTGTCCCCCATCCTTTCCCTTCTCTAAAGACTTCGCTGTTAAGAGACGTTAAGCAGTTAAAAAAAAGAGGAAATACTACTGTTACATTATTTTTGTAATTCGTTGTCTAATACGGTATCGTTATCAAATGCTTCGGTTAGATTATGAAAAAAAATATTGCTGTAGTTTTTTTCCTTACTTTCCTTTTTAAAAATTAAAGGTAACTGTAGGAATTAGAGGTGAGTATAAAACAATTTAACCTTTGAAAAAGTCTCTACAGGTAAGTAACAGTTCTTTTAGTTTCTTTGTGACTCGTGGAAGACGAGGTCTTTTGACTTGGAAGAGAATCATGGGCAATGAAGCGGGAGAAATTGGGTAATAGCGTTTTGACGGAACTCCTGGCACCTGCCTGGCTTAGCTAGGATCGAACCCGCATCCTCCCGAATCGTAGGATCCAACGGAACGTATCCCCTGACCAGCCCGATCGTAAGCGAAGAGAAATAACAAGGGAAAGAATGTGTATTTACTGAGTTATTTGCTGCAACGACTCCCGCAAGGTTACTACACAAGTATTGATCAGCTGCATTTGCCTGAGGAATTTCACTTACTACGAAACAACAGTACCATTTGTCCAGAACATTTACTTTCCTTCTGTCGGCACAGCACAGGACTGTAACGCGGCAGGAGTCCCCTTTAAAGTCACTCCTACTCGAGTAACGAGCCTGTACATACGGCGGAGGAACCGGTTTCGATGTGTCATCGTCCTCGGGGAAATTGCTCGGTGCCCACACACTTTCGTCGGCTCTTCCGGTTTCATCTCGTTATGGTTTGTACTGGTGGTTACCCAGTACTAGTTGTTGTGTAGTACATTACTTACAGTTCTCTGACAAAATATTCGCGGAACATAGTGGCTTAAACGTGGATGGGTGGCAACAGTTTAAGTCGGCGGTATATAGCTTAAAAGTCTTTTTTGCTTATGGCTTTACGCCTCGTCTACGTCGAAGGGGTGGGAAAGGACTTGGAGCAAGAAACAAGAAGGAATTTGGGAATGGCATTTCGAAGGAACAATCTCGGCATTGCCTAGAGTGATTTGGCAACACCCTGGAAAACCTTAAACTGGATGGCGTTACCGCTCACTGACCACTCTCAGTAGGTTAAATGGGTTATAATATAAGTGAAATGAAAATGTGGAGAAAATGGAGGAATGTTGAATGGAATTAATGGAACCACTGTGACAGTGATAAGATTCTCGAGCATAGTATCCTCTTTAGTTAACGGAGAGTACAATGATCAGCATAAATATTACAGTGGTAGGTTCTTGGGGATTCAGTATCAAGAGCTGCAATAATTACGGAATTTATGCAGGCCATCATGGTCATGAGAAAATTTTCGGTGGACGAATCACCAAAAATAACAACTCCTTGAAATGTGGTAGCTGCTGGCTTTATACCAACTGAAGAAATGACTATATTTTTCTGTGACAACGATGTATCGGAAGGTACAGTGAATCATCAGAGATTTTGTAGAAGCATAGTATTGCAGTAGGATTGAGAACTGCAACAGAGAGAGAATGCATAACAACACGGTGAGTCGACGAACCAGTAAAATAATAAAAAAGAAACATCGCCACGTGTTGCTGGCAATGTCAAAATTGAGGTTTCAAGTACTGAAACACTGTCAGAAAAACACCTTTAGTGAATAAATCACCAAAAATATTCCATTATCAAGTTGCATCAGTGTCGACATAGAAGTAATCGATAAACAATCCAACATTGTAACACATTAAATGGATCATCTAACAGCAAGTCAATCAATATCAAGACATGAGACTACGAAGATTCAGAAAACTGGGTAAGGTATCTTGCGGTGAAATTAGTATTGAATATATCCAATTTATAACAGAGCTGACTAACGGAATTGTGCGTTACAATTTACCACAGTATAAATATTGGGACAGAAGGTATTTATCGGTGGATGTACCCAAAAAATTAAAAAGAGTCTCTCCAATGAGTGTTGACTGGGGTGTGGTTTAAAATAGGAGTTTAACGTTCTGTGAAAGTCTCAAATAATTTTTTACTTGCATACGAAAAATGAGAAGCAAGCAACATTGGACCTTTGTTGAAGTATTTCGGTTTGTATTACTGTATTTTTGATATTAACTCTCTGTTAGGCAGTAATTGGGGGCACTCCAGTGAACACTTATGCATTTTAATCAGAATGTCTGGTACCCAAGTTGGTTCTGCACTAGCGTTGATCACATCTCCGCATATCCAACATGGACGTGCCTTAAAGTCATGAGCAAAACCGCTGAAAGCAAAATCTGAGATTAAAACGTACATCAGTTCCAGAGGAGCAGAAAAAAATAACAATCAGATACAGACTTTATATTGGGTCAATAATTTACTTCTATGAAGGACTCATTGAGGCTGGTATTTCAACAAACCAATAATATCGAACAGCCGTTGACATTTCAAGAAGGCCGCTGCAAACATTTGTTCTGATTGCAGATTGGTGCTGCTTAGAAAATATTTTTTCAGTGGACGCAATATCAGCACACACGTGTCATTACTGAGAGTGACCAATACAGAGCATCGCTTTCGATTCTGGATTATGTCATGCGAGAGGAGGCAACACAAGAGTAACACAATTTACTGCAGTACCAGAGGCCAGTCTCGATACGGTGACGTGTCTCGCTAATTTACTTAGCCAAGAAACATGTGCTTTCACTTGATGCGTCTCTCACGAGAAGAGTTCCGCATTCTACCCATTTGGCCACATTGTGCTAATTTCAATCTGCATAATTTATAAGAGCTGAAAACGTTTATTTTTAAAAGACGCTGATATTTTTTACTGAAAAATGTTACGTACTTCAGATAGCTCAATTGGTATTTTCCTTCAAATTTTCACCCTTTTTCGTCAACGGACGAGGTGAAGTAACTCAGGAAGGGCTTAATATAGGAGCCAATAGTCAAACGGAACCTTGTGATTGGTGTAAGAAGAGTTTTGTACGAGGTAGCCCGCCTTCTTTTGCCGGACACTGTAGATCAGTACAACATTCCATTCAGTGTTACCTGCACTTAACACACAACATACTACATCACCTGCCCACTCTGAACTGACATGCAGAGGCTGCAAAAATGGCAGGATTCCAATTCATTTATTCTCGAGTCACATGCATCAAATACACATCTAAACATTGAACAAGTTAACCAGCTTAAACCCATTTCACTCTGTACTTCGTAACATCAAGAGCATTCGGTGTCTCTCAAAATAGATCATCTTCGTTGCAGGAAGATAGGTCAAAGGACACTGGCTTGATGCTTTCACACTCAATGTTTATAGCGTGACTATATCCCAATTTCACGAGATTATCCGTGGACCTGCCCACTCGTGTCCGAAAAGGATTCAAAGACCTCCAGATGTTGGAAACCTCTGCGCTCTGCAACTGTCAGTGGTGCCGAGATATTGTGGACCTTTGTCTTCCACAACTGCACTTTTGCTTTTACAGATGACCCACTTAATTTCCGCGATGTTCTCAGGAATGAAGGTTTCTCTCAGCGCTGTAAGCAGTTTTGTTGTCTCATTCTCCCCAATCTGTATTTTTTTTTTTTTTTTTGACAAACTACCAATCATCAAGAAAATTGCGACTGTTGTGAAGGCTAATTGACACGGAATAAGCCACTACACAGTTTTCTCAAATAATTTGTGTGTATTTTATTGGTGCTGATGTTTAGTGCTTGTTGAGTTGTGGAAGCGTATTAAGAAAGCAGGGTACCAGTGACTGTTTGCCCTGTTTCCGTTTTGGACAGGAAAGGATAGAGAGAGACGAGACAGGGAAAGCTGCGGGCAAGTAGAGCACGGCAGTGTCTTCACAGTTTCTCTGGCCCCAGGCTTCACGCTGATGCCTCGCAGAACAGAAGTCTCGCTAGGGCGCGTCTTCCCCTCATTAACACCCTCATTAACACCTGTGGTGCACCCCCACTCTCTCCAGCTCCAGTCTTACACTGGTTACCATACCCCACTGACAACGACAAGGCCGTGGTAACTTCCGTAAGAAAAACATTGGTGGATAATGTAGTCTTAAGGATTACCTTGTTACTACAGATTGGCACAACAAAATACTATCGAATTTGAGTGGTCTGGTGGCTCAGTGGTTACGACATCTGACTGCAGATTGAAAATTTCCCATTTCGAATTCCAGTCTTCGGCTCGGTTTTTCAAAGGCCCTTAACGACCTTCACTTCTGACACCGCTTGCTGACTAATGTTTAATACATCTGGAGGCTTCAGAGATTCGGATTTCACGTTAAACTGTAGGTCCCCTTTACCTGGTATGGGATAGATTAAGGGGACTACGACAGGGGCCAATAAAATACCCTGTCACTAGGTCATTACGATCACACTTTATCTTTTTCTGCAGAATATCGATTAAACGTAATTGTGAAGAAACGTAGTGAAATGGAAGTAGCATCAATAGCAATAAACCTGTTCTCAAAACATGAACAGAATGTGCTAGAAGTGATAAGAGAACTTCATTATTTAAGAAATAAAGCTGCAACCGATAAACGAAATAACCCAGATAGTAAAGAAAATTTTTATTGACAAAGAAGTCTTGTTACGTAAAGAAGCCGTCGGCATCATGCTCTGAACAGAAGGTGTGAAAACACGTTTTTAATCCTCAGTGGACAAAACATTTAGCTTTAACAAAATGTTGGCTGAACGTTGGTGAGACTAGATGGAAGAAATGTGGAAGTGTTTCAGATGTGATGTTAAAGAATAAAATTTGAAATAATGTGAAAAATAAACGAAACTAGCACATTGTCGAAATATTGGGTGAGTAAAACGTTTTATGAAAGAATATAAAGAATAGATGACATCGTACTACAGGTTAAATTTTCAGACATATAAGTGATATGTTTCTGGAGTTAAGAAAATAAAATCTAGGATTACATCGAACCAGTCGAACAACTGAAAATACCAAAATCTTTAATTACATTAAATCGGTAAGAGATCAGATAATTCATAACATTACG
The DNA here is from genome assembly GCA_031002005.1 of Vandiemenella viatica. Taxonomy (NCBI): domain Eukaryota; kingdom Metazoa; phylum Arthropoda; class Insecta; order Orthoptera; family Morabidae; genus Vandiemenella; species Vandiemenella viatica. The sequence continues at coordinate 76,536,434 of JARYHS010011408.1, read as the reverse complement.
AATAAACATTATAACATCATTTAAAATGTGGTTTTTAGTTAGTTTTCCATGGTTGGTATTTTCAAATAAAAGTTTTATGAATTTTTATACACGTGTTAAAAATATACCATCAGCCACGATGCGATAAAGACTTGACACTTACAATTTGCTCTTATGGGTATTATACAACTTTCTATTTGTCTGTTAAAACATTTAAATTTTCAGTTACTGTAACCATTTTGAGCAAAATCAGTTCAGTTTTTTTGTTTGTTTTACCAATGGTCTGAATTCGGTGGGAAAACATCCGATTTTTTTAAAAATTAATTGCCTAACCACAAAGTAAAAACAGTCATATATAGTCACCAAATAAATGAGACAGAGGTTTTATTAAATGTGGCTAATATTAAACGTTTAATATGAGTTAATTACATTTGCTGAAATGGTAAAAAATTTAATGAAAATTTAAACGACGGCCTGGATAAATTATTTTCCTTGCAACGTAAATGTTTCTACGTGTAGTTACAAAATATCTACTTGCGTTGCATATCTCCTTCAAGCCCTCTGTGACACAATTTCCATCACAAATTTCAATTACACTGTTAAATGGAATCAGTACCCATACACGGAAAATAACTTCCACTTCAAGAACCTAACGACACTAATTGTTTTTTTCTCCCCCTTCAATGACGGAGGATATCTTTAGAATGCAACCGGTGGCATGACTTGATTGGTTTTCGAGCCCAAGTTCCTCAGAATGCAGGTTAGTTGACAATGCTGATTGAACATCTGAGACCAAATTTAAACGATTTTTCTGTCTTTTTGAAGATCTAAACATATTTAAGTACAGGTAGCTTACACATATAGTTACATCAACTTCGTGGGTATCTATGTATATGGTCAAGATACTTCTTTTACAATAGACGACAACTCAAAGTACACACTGTGACTTTGCCAAGTTTGGATTTCGAAGAATTCAACAGATCAAGTTTCGTCGTATTACAAAACCATTTTTACCGGTTTGTACTTGATGTCTGCAAGTGTGCTACAATTCTTTAATATGATAACTCGAATACTAGTTACGACATTTTCTGCCAGTTAAAATCTGTTGATGCAAGTAAATTTTTCAGTATATCTGTAGCTAATTTTTGATGGTTTTCTTAAGAGTTTTATGTTATGTCCGATTTGTTTATGAACTTGTGAAACGTGACAAATGCAAACAAATTAATATAGTAACGCATAGAAAACACTCACTAAGATCAATTTACTGTCCATAATGATCTCCCCCACCAGGAACCTAATAAAATTGTTGCTTAGAGGCAGTCATTTCGGTAAGTATTATCTGATCTTCATCATTTTTAATATCATTATTGCGATATGTCTATTCGATGTCGTTGCATACCGGTTATTTTCTTTAAGGGGAAAAATGCTAGAGAAGTGATGATTCGTCAGAGAACCGTGAGGGCTATTTGATAATATATGCTATTCATCAGAAGCGAGTTTTTGTGAAAGGTATTGTCTTCTAACCCTGAATTTTCGCAGTTTATTACAGTAAATATAAACAGTACTAACGATCGACAGTACACTAGAGTCAGGAACAATATTCACACCTCTTGTATCTCATTTAGGCCATTTAGTGGAGCCTTTACTAATTCGATCCATCTGTGGCACCTAGTTCGTTATCAAATTTTGTTTCCTAAATTATTGACCATAATCCTCATTTGAGTACGTGAGACTTGATGCTTGCAATTATAGCGAGTCCAAGTTTTACTCAAGAACATAATACCGTAGTTAATAAGGTAGTGGCGTATTTGCTAGCACGAGGATTTATACAGATTCGTATTTTCCTTTAAATAAAAAATAAATAAAATAAAAAAATTGGGGACGAAATGCACATAGCAACTGATGCTGATAACGGGTTTATTACACATATTTTTTTTTTTTTAACGTTAGTCTGAATCTCTCCGAGGATTTTGACGGTGCTGTAATAGTATACAGGGTTATAGCTTGTGATGTTATACTTTGTGACGGTGACTGGCGCCTGCGGGTTGAGGCCATGCCTGCTGCACAGCGTCCTTGATGCAGCCAGCCCGTTATTACGGGCAGCCCACAGAGTTTCGTCAGCTGTTCGGCTGCGAGAGCGGCGGGTTGCCGAACATACCAGGGGTCTGCGCAACAGCGCGTCCACTTCTGCATTCGGGCCCTGAATATTGCTTACTATGTCATCCTCACGAAAAAAGGCAACCAATTTTCTTCAGTAGTATGATTTTACTATTAAAGTTTAATTAATTCGTTGATTTATTGCCTTATATAATCAGAAGAAACATTCACAAGCGTCTCGCAGAGGCTTTTCTCTTTTACCAACATGATTAAGTGGATATTATTTACTTTATTGTAACACGAATGTTTGTTCAAGTTACGTTAAGGCTGCTGGAATCTCTATAAATAAAAAAAGTTTCAAATTGGCTTTATTTGAAAATAAATGGTTAATAGTGTTTTTTTATTCGTCTAGTGCAGCTAAAGAAAAACTTTGCTGCCAAAACAAAGTTTTCACTTTAGCTGCACTAAACCAATAAAAAATAGAAACCCTTTATTACGGCAGGTAAGAGAAAAGGCCTAAACTTCACCATGCTCTAAAGATGTTTAAGTATCTACTTTTCAGATAAAGCACCATTCACAATGAAATAAAATGTAAAATCAGATTTAAATAATAATAATAATAATAGAAATTTTCGTAACATACTGATAGCATGGTGCAAAAACACTGACAGTTTACCTCAGGTGTAATAATATTTACGGTCGACAATTTAACGTTGCCCATAGCTAATCAGTGTTCCTGTGATCGTTATAACAGTGTCACTAAATAAGTAAAGTTTAGACCTGCAAACGTTTTCAATGAGTTCTATCACGATTAGAATACGAATGTCGGTATCTGGATTGATTCAAGAAATTTGTAGATTTCACTACAACTTTCAATTTTTCGAGTAAAATATCTGCTCTGAACTCTGAAGATGCACTGGATATAGAGATAGGTCGTTCGCGAGTAAACCAGTTCTTTAGAACAGTTCTTTTGAAAGAGCGAGTGAGCAGTCGCTTACTAAAAAACGGACGTTAGTTCTTCTTGGAGGCCGTAATGACGTTGGTGTGTCGGTCTCGATTGATCTTAACTTCAATCTAGTGTGCGCCAACAATAAATCGGTTTCGTCTATGCCACTCTCGCCCGCGGCCCGACCCATGTTTATTCTCAGTTCCACGCCGTTATTATATTATTTATTTATTGGCTTTGGGTTTCATGATCATACAGCTAAACCATGTATACTTTTACATTTTGGACTTACAGATATGGCTCTAATACCACACAGAGTTGTCTTTACAAGTGAGCATATACAATTACAGACTTTAATACATATTACATGACAAGTTTGAGTCTATGATTCTTCTACCATACCATAGTGCCTTAGACAAAATTCACATTTGCTTATAGATATACAATTTATATATATTAATTCTACAATCCAGTTTACATGTTCCATATTAAGTTTAGTAAAGGGAAAATTTGCAAATTAATGTCAGAAATCACTCTATCTTGGAATACCCATTTTGTAAGGAATTCATGATTTTCAGATGTAATATAAATACTACATGGCTTAGGTTTACAACATAGCATATAGTATTACCAGATTTCAGTACTTATTACCTAACCAGTTAATAGCTATGATGGTTCTACCATAACATACTGTCTTGGACATAATTCTGTTCCACGCCATTCATTGCTTATCCAATCCGCTCTGAAAAAATAAAAAATCCCGAAGATCAAGAAGAGCTAGTTCGTTCGCGACGTTCTCCGATCCCAAGCGCTCAGCACAGCGCGGAGCAGTGCCTCTGGGGAGCTAGTTCTTTCGAATCTGCTTCTCTTTGTGTATTACTACCACAAGCGTGCCTTGTGAAAGATTATTTTCAAATGCTCGAAAAATTCGCACTGAAAAATGAAGTAGGCTGCTGAATAAATAAATTTTTATTTGTGAACAGTAACCTACACTTCATTTAAAGCAAAAACTTCTTTAAAATTAATGTAAAACTAACTATCCTTAAACTATCCCTCAAATATTTCCAGCAATCCAAACAAAATTTCATTGACACTTTGTAATGGCCTTTTCTGGGTGAAAGTAATCCTGTAGTTTTTAAGAAACCAAAATATTTCAAAATAATTGAAAATAACCGATGTCAGATTAACCTAAGAAATCAGTCTAAATGTAAATAAAAAGAACAGATTCTACACTCAAAATAGATATAACTGCTCTTTTTGTTTAAACTGAGCTAGTGAACTGGTGAACCGTTGAAAAGAACTAGTTCTTTTCATAGAGGGATCAAATGAGCGCCGCTCTTTTTAGTGGGTCACTTTGCACACATCTACATGGATATACTGCTTGAATGGGCGAAAAGAAATATCAAAGAAATGATCTGTGAATAGTGATCTCATAATCTGCGGTGAACATAACATTATCTTCTGCGTCGTGTACGGCAAATCAACAGTTATTCTGCTAATGGAATATTTTTCTTTCCCAACACTTTTAGCAAAATTGGTGTATCTGTTCCTATTTTTGACAGATTTTCGTATACACTACACTGTACTGTGAAGTCTATGCAATGAATATCTCGAACTGAACAAAATTACTTACTTAACTACGCCATTTTAGTGTATGGTCTTCATTTTCATGTAGTTCATGCATCTGTGCCCCCAATACATTTGCTGTTATTAATTTTGATCATTATATAATATGTCACATTTACCAATCTTGAAACACAAAAAATAATTTAAAAATGTATATCTAGATCGCCGCAATTTTTGAGATAGCTACAGCTGCTGAATTCCAGGGGTAGTGATTTGAGCAGAAACTGCAATTCCAGAAAACTAATTTTTCTTTAAAAAAATACGGCTTCATAGGAGTTATTTATTACTGTTGGTAATTGACTAAAAACAATTCAAATCCGTTAAATACCTATCTGCCACTCTCCTTGCCAGCTTATGTATATTGATGAGTCAAAACTTTACGACCATTACCCACAGCGAGATAGAATGCCGTGTGGCGACACTGGGGATGCGTCATGTGGTATGAATGGAGCAGAGACGCACGGGGAGTCAATGGGGGAATACACTGACATAAGTGACTTTGACAAAGGGCAGATTCTTATGGCCCCGCGCCAGCTAACAGGCATCTCGGAAACGACGAGGCTTGTTGGTTGTTGGCTCTTCGCGAGCTACTGCAGTCAGCATTTATGGAAAGTGGCTGAAAGACGGTATAACCACAAGAAGGGGACAAGGTGGTGGACATCCACGCCGTATTATAAAACGGGGAAAACTGAGGATGGCCTGCTCTGTAAAGGAGGATTGGGAGGGGGAGGGTGATCTGTGGCAGATCTGAAGGCAAAGTACAATGCTGCTGCAGGTAAAAGTCTTTCGGAGCACACCGTTCAGCGGACATTGTTGAAAATAGGACTCCGCAGCAGACTGACCCTATGTGTTTCATCGTCAAGTACGATTGCAGAGCGCATGAGATCGTTAAGATTGGACCGTGGATCAATGGAAACGTGTCGCATGGTTGAATGAGTCGCATTGCTTGTTAAACCAGATCGGTAGTCGTGTTCGGATACGCCGACTACCAGGAGAACAGCTGGCAGAAACATACACCGCCCTACGGACGCAGGACGGTGGGGCAGTATTAAGCTACGGAGGACACTCACCTGGGCTTCTATGGAAGCTTCTATGTGGAGTGTATGAAAATTATTTCGGACTGTCTGCATCCCATAATGCTCAATGTATTTCACGACAGCAATGCCTTCCTACAGCAGGATAACTGTCTGTGTATCAAGCCCAGAATCGTAGGGCGCTAATGACCTCGCCGTCGACGCGCCCTTAAACCACAACAACAACAACAACAACAACCCAGAATCGTGTTAGAGGGGTTTGAGGAGCATGGCAGTGATCTATCGTTGATGTCTTGGCCACCAGATTCACCTTGTCTCAACCCGATAGAACACATTCCAGACCTATCGGGCGTCAGCTCCGCGCCCACACCAAATTTAAGGAAATCGCTTAACTTGTGTGTAGGTATCTGGTGCCGGATACCTCATGGAACCTACCAAGGACACGTAGAATCCACGACACCCCGAATCGCTGCTGTATTGTGTTCCAAAGATGGGCCAACACGCAATTAAGCAGGTGGTCATAATGTTTTGACTCGCCAATATATACAGGGTTATTCAAAATAACGTGGACAAAATGACATGGTAGATCAGTCATACAATACGAATCAAAAATCGCATAGCAACTGCGTTCCGGAGCCGCTACAGGGCGTCTAAAATAATACTGACACAAAGAGAAGAAACAAAACCATTACAGATCATTTTATTGATAATTACTCACTCAAATACGACTTATGCAAGCCAAATGTTGAGCCTACAGCAGATGCTCAAAGTTTTTGCCAGATACATCGAGACAAGCCCGGCATCTCCGTTGCAAGGAACGGCGCACCTTCTCAAAGATACCAGGCGTATCTCGAACACATCAGGCTGCCGTAACGATTCTTCCTACCAAATCTTCCGGCGTTTCAACAGGTGTTTCATACACAAGTTCTTTTAAAAATCCCCACAAGAAAAAATCCAAGGGAGACAGGTCTGGTGATCGTGGTGGCCATGCCTCTCATTGCTCTAGCGCCCTCCACAGGCGTTTGCGACCCTCTGTTCCTATGCGATTTTTGATCCTTATTGTATGACAGATCTACCATGTCCACGTTTTTTTGAATCACCCTGGATAGGGAAATGAACCACCACTTACCTTAGACGATGGTTGTGTTGCGTGAACACATAAAAAAGATAAGAACACAATTGACATAGCAATCTTCGGGTCTTAGCGCTTTATCAAAAAGATAACATTATTAATATTTACTAGATTTTCGGGGCATGCCGCACCTTGTTTAATTTTTGTTTTGTTTTTTGTTTATTTGATAATCTAAGGTTTCGGTTGCCGTTCTAGAGCCTTCGTGAGAGATACTGTTTATGTTGACATAGCAACGACCTCCAAGCATCGCATTGAGAGTGGTGGTGTTACTGTTAGCGTTCTGGCCTCGCATTCGGGAGGACGGCGGTTCGAATCCCCGTCCGGGCATCCAGATTTGGGTTTTCCATGGTTTCCCAAATCACTCCAGGCAAATGCCTGGTTGTTTCCTTCAAAAGGCCATGGCCGAATTCCTTCCCATTCCTTGCCTCCCCTTGTCTCTAAACACCTCGCTGTTAAGAGACGTAAAGCAATTTTTTTTAAAAAAAAATCCAAGCATCGCAGTGTAATAGGCAGCTGTCTTTATTGAAGTTATTGGTTTTTTTTTTTAAATCTGTTTTCTCTTCCCCTCGTCGAAGCCACTATAGATGTTCTCTTCACAGTAGCCTCGTGTTTTCAAATTTTATTTCGTGTCCGGTGTTAATAGCGTGGCACATTATGGAGGGTGGGTGTTGCAGGAGACTGCCTCGTGTGTGTGTGTGTGTGTGTGTGTGTGGTGTATGTGTGTGTGCTGATGAGATCCAGATAGAGAGATGTAAGCCTTAAGCACAATAAAAACTAGTGTTTACTTGTCGTGTCAGCAAAGTATTCTCTTAGGTGTTGGCGGTAATTACCGAAACTGGGTGTAGCACTTGACGTGGCACTACATAGAGTGTTTTAACGGTGTGTGGCGGATTAATTGGAGCGTGGAATGTAGCCGGCGAGCCGCTGGATGTGCCGGAAATAGATAGCCGTCCCTCCAGGGGAGCAAGGCGCGGTGGGAGGCGAACGCAAACAGTGGCAGCGAGTAAACGCATACCGAGATATCAGTCAGCGCCGCGGGAAAAACCAACACACAGAGTCGCGCTCTGGAGCTGCGTAGCACGTTTTCACTTTCCGGCAGAAACGAAGTACAACAACCCGACAAAACTGGAAGCTCAGCTGATACCGAACTGAGAACAACAATACAAAGTAAAATTTGTTTTCACAACGCCGATGATTAGGGAGGATTCTGAAGCACTTAAAATCAATCATATGGCCTAAATGATTTCCATAATCACTCAATTGAAGATCACCTGTGCCCGGTTTTATAATTAGATTTGCCTCTCTTTATCTCAAAACACAAAGAAACATTACACGAAAACTTACACGATTTCCAAACGCAATAAGCCCATGGGAGGGCAGTGCAGTAGATCTTACGAATTAGACGGTGGGACTGCATCACATGATCGTAAATTCGAATTCTATATAGCCGGGCGCGTAAGAGGGGACGCTTGGACTTGGAGGTCATTGGTTCGATACCCTATCCGGTCATCCAAACTTTTGGTTTGCCGTGATTCCCCTACATAAATACCGGCAAACGGAACCAAGACTGGTTAACGCTCTGGCCTCGCATTCGGGAGGACGCCGGTTCGAATCCCCGTCCGGGCATCCAGATTTGGGTTACCATGGTTTCCCCAAATCACTCCAGGCGAATACCGGGATGCTTCCTTCAAAAGGCCATGGCCGAATTCCTTACCATTCCTTGTCCCCAGTCCCATCTCGCCTATAATGCTCTTGACGTTAACGAGGCGTAAAGCCGTAAAGCCTTAAGAGAAAAAAAAAGGAACCAAGACATTTTCTTTAAGTTTCTGACCAGTGTTCTAGTGACCCTAATGATTTCGCCGTCGAGAAGCCGTCAACACTCACACACAAAATTTACACGCAATGCAGGTATGACACATTGCGGTTGAGCATTATATGGCTTCTGATTCCTGCTGCTTCTCAAAAACAAAGGAAGGATACAAATTTAGCTATGCAAATTCCAGACCATTGCTCACAGTCTGATGTGTATGGCGGATAGCTTTGTGATCAAAAATAATAAAAGAGAGGAAAAAACCTTTCCGTTATAAAGATCAACAAAATTATTGGAATAACGCCGTTGAGTCTTATACCACTGTACGAACGCAGACTGGATGTTCCAGTAAAAATATTGGCACAACTTTGTTTAAGATCTCAACTAAAGTCTTACATTATCAATAATACTGACACAAAATATAAAACCCTGCAATATGACTGTTTCATGTACCGTGGCGCTACGTACATGTGTCCTGTGCAGTAAATACGTTTTGATATTTTACTATAATAAGTAAGTGAAGAGTATCTCCGCCTTCGAAACAATTGACAGAAAGGTTCAGTGCCTTTAATAATAGTCTTCACCTATTTCTATTTTCTTTATTCTGCGTAGTATGAATTATGTATACGTATGTCTCTTCTGACGTCGAAAACAACTTCCGTAAACAAATATGACATTATTGTTTTTAATATCTGACTCTAATGAAAGTTATCCCCATAATCAGTGAAAAAAAATACAAGCTCTGTTATCAGCTAAAGCAATTTAACCTGCTTAGTCATCATCATTACCTAGTTCAATCATTCACCGATATGGCCCCTTGAAGTCATGATTTCAGGTAGAACTTGAGCAGTCTTCTCTAAGTCGAAAGATCGTGGGTTATCCTCTGCCAGTTGACTCCGACAACCCTGCGTATGTCCTTGTCCCGTCGGTCTGGTGATCTTCCTCTGGTCTGTGGTGATCTCCTGGGCTCCTCTCTAACACAGTTTTTGTCCATCTTTGGTCTTTTCTCCGTGCAATATGGCCTCCACATTGCCACTTCAAAGATGCTGTCTTCTCTAAGATGTCTGAGACCTTCTTAACTGAGCTAATGTCGGTTAGTCCATTCTTGTCTTTTTTCGTTGAGCCTAACATTCACCTTTCCATAGCTCTTTGGGCAGTCCTTATTTCACCTTTTGTAAATTCATTAAAGACCAGGCCTCGCAGCCGTATGGCAGAACAGGAAGAATGCATTGGTCATAAACTATTTGCTTTAGATTTGTGGGCATATTAAATGTGAGGATAACAGAATGCCTACCAAATGCTTACGAACCCAGCTTAATGCGACGGAAAATTTCGGGTCTCACATCACCTCTCATGTTTACGAGCTGGCCAAGATAAATGTATTCACTGACGTTTTCTAAAGGTTTATTATCTTGTTGCACATTCCACTTCGTGGCCCAATTTTTAGACATAATTTTTGTTTTTGAAAGATTCATTCTTAGGCCAACTGCTTTACACTCGGAGGCGGGTCACTAGCCACAAGTGAAATGTCACCAGCAAATCCCAAGTTGTTAAGTCTTCTGCCATTGATTCTAATTCCCTTCTCCGAACATTAACTTTCACTTTGCCATCTCCTAGAGAACTGAAAATAATTTTGACAGGTGGGATCACCTTGCTTAACACCACATTCGATGCGGAATTCTGTAGTCTGTTCTTAGTAGCAACTAATATATTTTCAGATAGACCAATAAATATCACAGCGCAATGTGAATGGAAACACGTTCATAAATTGGTGTAGACGAAATTTCCTGCCACAATAAAGATTATTATACTGAATAAGTCGTTGCCGTTAGGCGCCATTGGGAACAACAGCAAACCGTAATTGTGTTCCACTGACTGCTCTCACAGACTTCTATTATAAATACTGCGAAGATACTACACATTTATGATCACCGATAAGTCATCACACAAAAGTTTCGAATAAAAAACGTAACTAAAGAATCTTAAAGGACGAAAACAATACGTGGAAGTTTCAGTGAAGTCAGGTATAAATGACAACAATTTTGTGTTGCCTTAACGACTCAGTGACAATTTTAATTGGCCGCGCTAGCCATCACTATCGTAAATGTTCTACCTAACCCCCTAGCCGTCATCAGTAAAAGGGACCCACAATTTTGTATGAAACTCAATTACGGAAGCAATCTGGCCGATTTTATCTACACGAAACAGTTTTCCTGAAGGGTGAGGACATGTTTAAATTCTAAAAATCGGAGCTGAAATTATATTTCTTACCGGAGATATTATGATCCCAGTTAGACGTTATACCACTGAGCCTTCCTTGTTATGCAAGTAATGGACATAACAAATTTTTCGTAATAAATGGACAGAAATACAGATTGTACATGTACCAAATCAACACAAAAAACTTCAAGAAACCAATAAAGTAAACATCTGAGGAGACCTTGATATACAAATTTATCTTGATTACAATCCACTATCCGTACTTAAATGTAATCTTCTCAGATTAGCAGCCTGATGAAGATGCCATCCGTCATGATCAACGGTGTTATTCGTAGGCGTATGCCGTTACACATTGACGGTATTATTTTTTTAATGGAGGTTCGTAATGCCCCATGCACTACAAGGTGCTATAGACATCAAGTGGATAGAGTATATACGAACGGGAAGGAGTTCAGCCATGGCCTGCTAGTGGAACCACGCAGGTATTTGGCTGCAGTGAAAAATGGAAAAACAAAATCAGGATGGTATATTACCGGATCAGATCTCCCAATGAACATCATTAATCCTCACCCATAAAAAAAAAGAATTACAGGACATGATTGTCTTGACCGGTTAGCGACGCACCCCCCTCACCTCCCAAAAAAATACAGGGATTACTTTATTCGCAATGCATATTTCACCCCAACTGATCACCTGTCACGTTGCTGCACTGCACATTAGCTGTGTTTGTACATGAAGTTTATGTACAGATTATACACAAACTGACTACGAGAGGAAGAAAGCCTTAGTGAATGATGCAACATTATGGAGACACGCGCTATTCGTCTGACTGCCACCGTTCGGTTTATTTTCAAAATTTCAAAACAAAAAATGTTATTTATCCAGAAAAGTGTCCTATGTCCTTCATAATGATAGATAGATCCCTCCAGCCGTTTAGTCGTGAAAACGTAAGAGACGGAGTTACTTTCACATTTATATCTTCAAAACCACTGTAAGAATCGACATGTCAAGAAATTTCCGCTTTTGCATGTGCCAGTATGGCACATGGTATTGAAGCATTACCACACTGGACCTTGGAGGTACAAAGGGTCCAGGTTGAGTTCCCGGGCACGGCTTACCGCCAGTTCTGATTGTGGTCCCCACTGTCACCTAGGCGAGTGCCTCAAATACTGCAGAGTCACGCTAACGCTAGTAAATTGACATTCACCAAACAGTTTATAAGGTTCACAAACAGATGTCAACGTCCTCGTTCTCCATTAGGATAGGATTAAAATAGTGATAAAGGCAGGTGACCAGGGAAAACCCATGATCCTCGGCAACCATAGGGAAAACAAAATCTCGCCAATAGTTAACTGTTCCAACGAGCCTTGCGGTACTGAGCATGAGAGTCCCCTCCCAGCTGTTGTAATGAGGATGCGGGTCTGCTAACACCTGCTCAGCAACAGCTGCGCCGGCAGCATCCACCTGCTGCAGATGTACAGCACACTGAGCCACCAGCAAGCTGTAAATCAACAGGGCGTTGAACCCGCAGTATCAGCTATTCAGACGACAGTTTCTATTCCGAATTCGTTACTAATTTAGACGAATACTGCGTGCCGCCTCATCTCCAACTAGAAATCGATATTCCTTAAATGTGTGTCATCACCTCACACCGAACGTTTTTGTATATTAGATTGTTAAGAAACAAAGGAGCTATAAAGCGGATACATTATACATTTGGAGAGGAGAATAACTATCGCTTACCAGAGATTAAGGTTGAGGCGGCGTTGAAACACTAAAATCCTGTACACATATAAAGCTTGAAATCCCGTACAAATAAAGAGCTTGAAATCCCGCACACATATAGAGCTTGAAATCCCGCACACATACAGAGCTTGAAATCCCGCACACATACAGAGCTTGAAATCCCGCACACATACAGAGCTTGAAATCCCGCACACATACAGAGCTTGAAATCCCGCACACATATAGAGCTTGAAATTTTCCTGGATCATAAGGAAGCGTCGATTTATAAAGTGAGCCCAAAATATGGAGGAGGGGTCCGGCAAAATATTACCATCTCACGGCAACGTTTTATTTCAGATTGTTGCCCTTCAAAGAACATTAGAGCTTAAAAAAAGGTCAAAATTTTGAGGCCAATCTCGAGTTGGGAGGGGAAGGGGGTCCCCCATCAGATCTCACCAAACATCACCTAAGGTGAAAGGGATGGTTCAAATTTAAGAAAAAACATCTCACGTAATTAATGGACGCCCCTAATCCATTTTCAACAAAAAAGAGAGGTAGCTGTCTGGTGGAGGGTGGCAGCTACCTGAAGTAGCAGATACACGGTCGGTAGCTTGCGGTTGGGGGGGGGGGGGGAATTAAATGGCGGGAATTGTGTTTGGCAGTTTTAAGGGGTGATCCCGAGAGTTTTAGGCATTTTGAATTGTATTGCAAGATTCCACCGTTCAGTATGATGTACAGTCTTTGGAGTAGTGTAGTCTGATAGGGGTAAGTTAATATCTTTGGTTGTTGAGAATGTTGCACCCCAACTCCAGAGCACTCGTGTACTGCTTATTCATAAACGTCTATAGTGATTGTTAAGGTTGTGAGTATCTTTCAGTAAGTGTCAACGTAGTTGCGTAGTTTATGAATAACTCAGTTTTCCGAAACAAAGTATTGTGTTTTGAGCAATCAGTAACTATAGTTCCTTCATTCGAAATCGCATAATAACTGGCCGGATTAGATGGGCGCAGCGTGATTGTGCTCGAGACAAGTTGGGCCAAGTCCATAACGTACTATTACGATTTTTGGGGTGTAAATGTTGAAATATGATGCTTTATGGTGATGCTTCGTTAGCTTATATATTAATCAACTTTAGCTTATATACAAATCAACTAGAACCATTAAAAGGTGGAAGGTTTATAAACGGAATAACAAAAAAATCACAAGAATAGCGTTTATAAGGTTTTAAGACAGATGGTGATACTACCTCCTTTCCCTCTAACACAGATTACCTTTTATAACCTCACAGAGTGCCAGGTCGTTAAGAAAACACTCTTCTCTGCTATAATGGTGAGAGAGCAAACGGTCAAATTACACTGTAAGGAGGGCGGTTTTTGAAATTACTTCAGAATCGTACGAAAGCGGTCTATTAGCTTCAAATCAAAGTGTGGATCAAGGAACGGAAAAGAACGTTTTGAAGTAACCAGAAAACCACGGAAAAATGAAATCGTTAATCCGAATCCTTTGTTGGGATTTCAAGTATAACTATACGTCCAGGAAGGTAAGAAATGGTGGGCCTACTTCTGACACACTGGTTTCTTACGCCTCCTGCATTTAGCAAATCTTCGGATTGTAAGCCAAGTTCTTTAGTCAAAAATAAAACCCTGCATACTACAAGATCATAAATTGGTTTTGTAAGCTCGAAACAAATCAGATAGTAAACAGTACAGATAAGTTAATTCTAGAATAGACAGGAAAGAAAAAAGAAAATTAGCGATATATTTGCTGACGCTACATCTGTTTGGTGACCTGTAAGATGTATCAGTGATCCTCAAACCAGTATATGGTTAGATTCGCCTCGAAGGATCTTTGGTTGGCCAGTGTTTTTTCAGAAGCAGGATAATCGCTTCATTTCCTCTGTGTATCGATATGTTGTTTTTGTGTGTCTAGATGACTTGTGAACTATATTATTTGGTTTGTGTTGCTTACATGAAGATGAAAGAAGGCTGAGGACGAAAGGCGATTCCGTTCCGTTCCAGCCTGCTCTTTTGAAGGACACCATAGCCTTTTGAAGGAACCATTCCGGAATTCGCCTGGAGCGATTCAGTGAAACCTTGGAAAACCAGTATCTGGATGGCCAGACGGGGTTTCGAATCCACGTCCTCCAGAATGCGAATCCAGAGTGATACCACAGAGGTGGAACTCACCTCCAAACCTCTTGACTGATGTCGAAAAGTCGAATGATGTTGAATGTTCACCACACCCTCCCGACGGTCGTGAGGTTGCATGCGACATCTTAACTCGTGATACACCGCAAAGCAACAGGTGCCTTGTCTGTGAGAAGACTTGAACCCCCTCTCATTCTTCCCTCTGGGTGAGCCTGTACTAAACGCGTGGGCGGCGTCGAAGACCTCTGACCTGAAATCGATCCTAGGGTGAACGACCTTCTGCCGGCGAAAACAAAGGCTCTTCCCAATGCCGGCTTCCCTCTCCAATCTCTTTATTAGTTCACCTTATTTCTCACAATGTTGGATCAGTTCATTCCAGGTTGTGCCTGAGCTACCCCTGGTGGCTAGGTGTTATTGAGTCATTAATGTCGTTTATCACCCATTCTGAGTTTAGCAAGCTTCTTTTTTGCACCAATTTATACTGGCCAATGTTCCGATCCTAGAAAAAAACTTTCACCTTACGATATTTGCCTACAAAGACAAATGAGTAGTGAGTGTATAATTGAGAAGAAATTTTGTTTTTAACTGCTTAACGTCTCATATAACAACTAGGTCTTTAGAGACCGGAAAGGATGGGGGGCAAGGAATAGGAAGGAATTCGGCCATGGCCTTTTGAAGGAACCATCCCGGCATTCACCTGGAGTGATTTGGGGAAACCATGGAAAACCCAAATCTGAATGCCCGGACGGGGATTCGAACCGCCGTCCTCCCGAATGCGAGGCCAGAATGCTAGCCGTTACACCACCACGCTCGGTGAGAAGAAAACTTGTCTACACTACGCATGCAGTAGTGGAATACCACGCTGTATATTGGGTTGGTGGCTGCCTGTATATGTTTCGAGATGAGTATGTCATAACTGCAAGACAGTGCTCTAAATACTAACTCATCACAGCAGATACACACGGTTTGAGCATGCGTTTATACATGAACGTTCTGCATGTTCGTTGAATGATTAACCGCCCGGATGGATGTCAAATTCAAATCCAGATCTGCAGGAATGTGCATTGCTTTGTTAGATGTTCTGAGTCTATGTAAAATTGGTGGTTAGTGGGTTGGAATACGAACCATATGAAATCATTCCACTTCGTTTCAGGGTCGCACTTAAGCATAGCCCGCCCCGCAAATTGATCCATAGCCGGAGGCAGCCAGGGCCACTGCCGACAGGGGGGCTCGTACCACAGAGCCTGAATGCGGCCCTGCTTCGTTACTTCGAGGGTTCTCGGCAACAACGCCATAAGAATTCACTTTGAGGTGAACCTTCCATCTTAATTGTGTGCTTTAAATTGTAGAAGCAGAGTTACCAACTAAAAACGTACGTAAAGAATAACTGTTTAGTAGCAATAATAATAACTATTAATTGTAATGCTTACAAAGATTTATTGGTATCTATTTTCTCACAACACTTTAACGGAAAGAATTATAACCACTTCTTATCAATCTGTTTGTACAAAACTGTTACTATGTGCGGCAGGACAACTGCTTTTCTGTTTCCTTCGGATGAAACACGCGTTCAAATCCAGTGCTGTTTGTGTACGTTTCACATGTTTATTTTTTTACTTCTAGTATTTCCGAATTCTTAGCTTCATTCCAAGACCCACATGTAGGGATTTAGTAGTTTCGTTACCAGTCCTAGGTTAATGTTTGGTGCCAAAAGAAGGCACTATTTTATAATGTTGATCTGTTTCTTAATTCGCTCTTTGGATGCAATACTACTTCCAAAGTAATTACATCCTCTTATTTCTTCTTCTTGATTTGTTACATTTAAGATATTAACTGAAACGTAATTTGTTCTTGATGATATTTGCTTTACCTTTTTTTACATTGCATAGAAATTCCTTTCTTAGTGTTTTTCTAGCTCATTTTATCATTTAAAAAGAAAACATTATCAGAAAATTTCACGAACATTTGCCTTCTCCTCAAGTGTTTATTTCACAATGGAATTTCGTTCAGTATATTGTTTGATGCCTTTAAGAAAGACATCTGAATACTCCTGTTGATGGACTTCCGACTTATAATGTTTATCTTCAGGATTATCTTCTTTTATGTTTTGCCCATCACATTGTTATATATACTGTAAATTGTTATACTATATTTCGATATCTTCAGCCTAAATTATTTTTTTTTAAATTATATTTTGTAGCTTTACACAAAAGCAAATCTTTGTTACAAACTAGAAACGCCGTTAATTTTGAATTACTTTTCCTGATCTGTCTTTCTGATATTAGTCAGGATTTCGCTTCTTGTAACACTGTTTACGATGGTTTCTCATATAAGGTTGGTTCATAATGTTTTCACTCTTAAATCTGAATTACGCTCCAGTCACATGTGTCCTCCTCATCTTGGTGCTTATACAGACCCACGTCACACAAGAAATGATTCATGAAAAGACTCCAGTGTGACCTGTGTGCAGAGATACTTGGTTCACTCCGCATGTTCCCTGGTCCCGCACCTCGCCTAACCCCCCCCCCCCCCCCTTGCCTTCCTACCTGTCCGAGCTGACCGCTAAGTCCAGTAGGGGCTGCTAAGTTTTCCCTTGGTATGTAGGGGTAAGGGCAGGGGAGTGGGTATAGAGCCTACTGACCTTGAGCCGGCTGAGTGGGCTATAGTAGGCTGCCTGCGTCGGACGCTAAAAGGCCAAAAGCAAAATCCTTTGTGGCGCCCAACATATGGCTGCCTTAATGGCAACAACGAAACGCTTCTAACAGAACGACCACCAGTCGGCTCCCCTCCGTCACGCGAACGGTGCTATTCCATCACACAAATACTACGTGTTAACTACAACAGAGAATTACAAAAGTGAATGGAAACTTGAAGCGGTTTCGAGGTACATCTCGGCCTCGTTTCTTACCACTAATCGGCTTCCATATTATATACAAAGGAGGTGCGATAAAAAAAAATAATAATAATATAACCATCTGAAAGTCTGCAAGCCTTCAATATCTATCTTTTGGAACGTCATTCAAGTCGCAAAATGTCATTATGCTAAACGAGCTGGATTGGGATTTACTGGAAGACATGAGGAGGGTGGAGAGAGTGCTGCTAGTGTATAAGGCGTATTTTGTTTAGAGGCTTAGGAAGATATTGGCGAGAGAATTAAGAGTAGTGCAACCAGGGGAATAGATGACTATGAGCACAATCTGGAAATCGATTTCAGGCTAAGGCAGTAAGAAAATTTTCTTTTGTAGGTAAGGGAGCCTCGGAATGGAATTCATTACAGGTGGAAGTGATGAATAATTTACCAGAAACGTTCAAATAATTTGAAAATAACATTCGCAAAGGATAAAAGTAGGCGGGTACAAGAAAGGTGAAAATTGGGTATGTAGGAAAATAGCTATCGAGTCTGCTGGTGCTCCACTGTAAATTTCGAAAATAAGTCTCGAGAGTAAGAAACCTTAACGTCAGTGGCGGGTGTGTGTCAAACGAGTGGCACGTAAAAAAGTTCAGGAAATAGAAAATAGAGCGCTATGTGTTATATTGAACCTCCTCGCTACATTGCCAATAGAGAAATTAGTACTGATTTCAGTTGGCCACCCCTCACTGGGTGCATTAAACATGCCAATAAAATTTTACATGAAATGTGCGCCATCTCCCTTTTCTCTCATCTTGGAGACTGTCGAAGAAAACGAAGACATGCACACTGGAAGCGACCTAAGCTCACTTTAACTCCAGAATTCAATTTTTAAAATCTCCCAAAATGCCCATAAACCTAAGCCCACTAAATAAACTACAAAAGGTAGGACTCCAACAATTTCAAATTCCCAGACGAGTATGTCTGCCTCGATAGTAATCACACCGTAATAAGGTGTGAAAAAATGATATGTTGTTTGAGGGAAGATTATGACAGTGGAAGAGTTTAACTCAATCAGGGTGGTGACATTGACGAAGTTTTCGACATACGGGTTACGCAAGAAGAAAGAAGATCTCGAATCTCTGCAGACGATAAAAAGAGTTATCATGTAATGAGAGCCATGTTCGGCACCGGGTAAATTAAGGATCTTGCATTTGTTACCTGTCACATTACATAAAGAATAAAAAACATTTGAATAGTTGCACTTGTGAGTATATGATACTCACAGACAAAACTACGATTGAAAATAAAAAGTAAAATTAACTAAAAAAGCACTACATAGGATGCTATGAATCAAAGCTAAAGGGAACCAAATAAAGTTAGAAAAGATGTTTTCGTATCTAAGCATATCTGTGTAGAGAAGATTAGTTCACCACAAGGCTGGGAGATTTGGTATATTTAAAATACAAAAGATGGTTGATAATCAAAAGCAGATAAGAAGATACTTCCGTAACTACGGTGAAGACACATGTAGGCAAACTGAACCATCGTTTAGACCAACTACAGGGAGAACTTTCTTCATAGAGAACCATCCTACTATCGCAGCGGACAATATTTAATGGGTTGGAGAATGTGTATTGCTCAGAATGTAAACTAATTTTACTGCCCAGATAGCAGTGTTTTCCAATGTTTCTCTCTTAGTTATAATTCTCACTTTTGAGTCTTTATTTTTATTAACGACATCGAAAATTGAGAGCACTAGGATGGTAGAAAGCATTTTTATTAATTTTTTAGACGCCTTCTCTACCTTCGTAAATTTTGTTTTCATTTACAAACAACGTGAATAATATTTGCGTAACCGGTCTAATTTAGAGGTTAATAATAAATTTTAAATTAAATCTGTGTTTATGCGAAAGGTATACACTATTTCCATAAGGTGGTTGTCGAAGCTGTCACTAACATTGGAAGTTGTAAGTCTCTATAATTGTCCTAAATGTCTAATGCTGATTCTGTTACTCTTCTGTTTCAGAAAACTATTTTATTGACATGTCTTTTCTAAAAAAAAAAATCCCATGATAAGCTTTTATATCTGATGTTTGGAAAGCTTGGAGAAAGAGGTAACTTTCCGTCCTGGTATTTGGCAGGTAATGGATTCGATTCCCAGGCCTACCTTCAAGTTTTCAAACATTCATGGTTCACTCCAAGGTTATTACTGGGATGGTTGCTTCCAGCTGCCAAGCCCAACTCCTTGCCCCTCCTCGCTCAAAATCCTTTCCCGGCTATTATGACATCAATTTCGACCAATCAAAAGTTCTATACAAAGCACTGGGTAGGTGCCAGCTTTGAACCATTCGTTCTGTATTTAGTTTTCCAGGTTTTCCGAAATAAATCGATCCAAGTGAAGTAAGAGAAGATGGGGAAGGGCAACTTACGGCTTGAAGACTCATAACGCACCGGACAGAGCTGTCAGCAAGAAGTCGAGTCTCTTTCGCCACCCCAGGTGTATACTAACTGAACACTGCTGCTAGCAACACAGAGCCAATAAGCGATAATGAACCGAGCGCTTGTGTAAACACAGGTTCGACAGAAGCCTCTAACATTCGACACCTCCTTTCCCGGTCTATTTCCGAGCCCCAGCAAATACATCCGGGTCCTCCTTCGTTAGCGACAGCAGGGAAACGCTTGTGAAGCTTCTCATCTAGCAGCGGCCGAGTAGGGAATCAAGCAGTCTGTCTACTGGGGTCACGTCGCACTCACCATACACGCGGATACGCCGCAAATCCCCGCTAACATCACGACCGCCACCTGAAACGCACCACAGTTAAGACGGTTGCATTCCACGGCTTCAGGGATAGCTGCTCAGTGCTACTGTGTAGCAAGGGAAGTGGACATTGAAAAGAAAAAAAATGGTCTCGAGGAAGGTATGGAAATATACTGCAAATTTATCTACAGGACGACTGCGAATGCGCATGCAAAATTCAAAGAAGATATAACATACACAACATTTTAAGACAGGGAGTGATTTCTTTTCTGCCATCTTGGGGTCAGGAAAGGTACGTGTCTCCATCTATAGTGGCAGTCACGAAATTAGTCCTGTGAAGGTCACGGAGTATCCGAACAGTGTTGCAAATTAGCAAAAAAATCAACTTTCAGTAATGAGTGCGAAAAAATTTCTAAAACATAATACTTAACATGCGGGACAAGGTGATGTTCTTTATAATTCCAAATATTTGTGTGACTGTTTTTAAAAAAAATAGTAATGTGTTTCCATGAAAATTAGAAATCAAAATACTTTTTCACTTCAACCGACAGAAAAAGCAATAAAAATAATAAGTAATAACTCAAAAAAATTATGCGCCTTCCTGAAAGTTAACAGACTCATACCGAATACATTCTATTCATTAAATAGGGAAGCATGTGAATAGAAAAAATAAAATGTACACGAAGCGCTTAGTTGTTTCGGCTGTGTAATGTAAAATGTTGTCGCTGACTAACTTACGTTTTATTTGTTTACGTAAAAACTTCCAGCGAGAAAGTTTCTAAGAAAATACTGAAATTAATTCTGGTAGCAGGCAAAGCCTCTTCAGACAACCCCTTTTGGATTGTTTCACAGTTTATATTTGCGCGAATGATTGCGCGCAGCGCATGCCGCAGTGCCGGCTGGTCGGTCGGTTCGTTTACGACTGAGAAACATATTTCCTGTCCTCCACAGAAAAGATATTTTCAGCTTCTGTAAGAATTATTATTCTCATTGTACACAATGGCCCATACATGACAAATTTCGCGAGAAATCTTCAAAAGCAAAGACAAAACGAAAATTAATTTATAAAATGTAAGGGATCGATTATACATAGAAATGACTGCCACAAATACCTCCATGTCAGTGTTTGTAATTTAGCGAAGTATTTTTTATTTTTTTATTTTTGCGTATTAGTTATTGGTAATATTCCTTAAAAATACTTTAAAATATCTGCTACAATGATTTTAATTAGGTTTCCAATGCCCAGGCGGCCTGCAGGTTCGCGAATATTACTGCTGTCTGTTAATACACTAATTGCATGATTATGTTCCTGAACATCACCACCATTAACATTACTCGAATAGGCCTTAAACTAAGGAAATAAAGCGACCGCGTGTAAAGATACGCATGGACGACCGGCAAAAGCTAATGTGGCAATGTCGCCGGCCCAACCAAGGGACAGAGGGTTGGTGCGGGCAGGGGAGGCAGTGGAGACTACGTGACCTTGGCAGGCCTAATTTCATGACGCCGACTATAGTACAATGGATGGTGAAAGCAAGATGGAGGAGTGAAGGAATGTTAGTGACACCGTCTATCCAAGAAGCGATGGTATTTGATTGTGTGGTTGTGTGTGTTATGTATTTGCATATTGTGTTTATTTTTGTTTTTTTTTAAGAAAACTTGAGGATTTCCCTTAGATTCATCCAGATAATTACGGGAAACCTTAATCAGGACATTTCTTGTGCCAGTATGAGGTTTGAATCTGGATTCGCCGCTGTACCAGTTTGGGAATGCTTTTAATGCGGCGGCCAAATTACAGTCTGTACACTGGGAACTGGCGGTTCATGGTCACATTCGCTCTACGGAACTTCCAAAAACTACGTGGCTCCATTTCAGCATCTTTTGAAGACCTCCTCCTCCACTCACATAACCTGACGTGGCATTTAATTTAACTTCTCCCTCCCGTAAGGAACGTAGTTTTTTTCCTGTTGATTCAGATGAAATTTTCTGTTACCGACCGGTCGTTGAAACTATTGATTATATAATTAACACGACCGATATTTGCTTTATATACTTTTCTATAACAACTAATATTCTGTAAGAAATGGTGACACTAGCCACTCCTGTAATTATTCCTTTATACTCAGGTAGCGTCAAGGATCCTTTTGTTTTTGAAGTGTTACTAAAAACACCTCAGTCATCAAAATTTATTAATTTACAAAATAGAATAAACTATACCCGCAGCGTAAAAAAATAAATAAAAAGTAACAAAAATTGAAAGAGCCTTTATTTTTTTATTTACTTTTGCTGCAGTTTTGTCACCTTTCTTTCTGTTTTGCCCGGAAATGATTCATGGTCTCATTTAAAAGATTTTCATACCTCATTGACACCGTTTTGGATATTGAAAACTCATCGGAAAAAAATCCATTAAACTTTTTAAAGTTTATTGTACAACGCCATTTTAAACATTGAACTGGAAACAACACTTCAGCGAGCACTAGAATTAAAAAGTGCACTGAAGTTTACTCGACGAACTAAATTAGAATTATTTTATCAGCGTTTTTGTCAATAGACTATCCGATTCAAAAAACTTAAAAAAACCAGTACGAATTGTCACTGGCGTAGAAAATCGGACGTGATATCTATTACCGAATTTGAGTGCAAGTATGGCGTGACTATTGTTTTTGGCGCGTAATGTTTCGTCGCGTGTCGGTTTGTTCAAATACGCTGCATCTGTGCAACTCGAACATAATGAATTCAGGTCACATGTATGTGTGGCATGGTTGGTATAACTGATATTTAGAATACGGAATGACGGAAATAAATCTCCATATGTTGTCGTGTATTCTGTACCTTATTTTAAATATAGCAAATAAAATGAATGAAAGCTACGTAGCTTGGCTTCGACTCTCCTCCCAACACATAGCCCAGCGTAGCTTTTTTCCAAACCCCTCCCCCCCACCCTTGACCGAGCTACGTAGTTTATGGACGCTCCGTTACCCCCACTTCACCTCCCTCCAATTACCCAACCGTCCAAGCTAACCGCTGACTTGGTTTATGCGAGAACGACTTCAGGTGTCTCCGTATGCGTGTAATCAAATGCTCTCTCTGCTGCACACGTGGAGACGCACGGTGACCTATTCAAAATGAACGGCACGCCTTTCCATTTTCGGAACTGTGCTGCCTGGTATACAGTTTGACTCTGGCACTAACGCCCAAGTCCTTGAGTCGTGCTTCGTTTCATCGTACGATGATGTAAATCTGACTAGCAAAACCATCTAGCAAATCTTTGCACTATGGATTATTCGAGCTTTCCTACACATCTAAATTAACGTCTTCTTTAGTTGACTTCGCTGAGATTAAACTGATGTATCTGAAAATGAACGGAAGTTCCTGAGCAGTTTTTACAAGATAATTCAGAATCATCTTATATGCTGTATAATTATATCGATTTCCGTTCTGCAGCCGTCTGATGTTCGACTAAGAACGCTGTATGCGATAATATATTGAAGAAATAAATGATAAATCTTGAAAATATAATTCCAGCATTGGCGCTATGCGATTCTTTGATATAACTCTACAGCGTCGACATCTGTCAGATAATACTAGGTAAATTTGCTTTATACTAAGGGCGATCTAGCGTAAGAAACAAAACTAATTTGTTTTAGAAACGCTATTACGTCCGTTTGTCTCAGTATTTGTAACCTAAGGTGAAATTGCTGGGAATAAGGAGGTAATTTTTGTTGAAGAGTAATACAACTTCCGTTGCGTACACTTACTTCAGTTATTATCCCAGCGCTTAATCACTGTGTGCTGTGTAACCGGAAGTTACAGGAGCCCCGCTGTCTGGGATGCGCGGTAGGTAAACAACCGCGGTGTTGGCAACACTGCCGGCAGGTATCCCGGAACTTACCCGATCACCTCCATCGCGTGTGCACGCTAAGACAGGCAGGGCATGCAACCCTCCCACTGAATGTTACTTAAGGCGCTGCCTTCAATTTGGCCTCCAAGTAGTTCACAAAATCGAAAGGTCAAGGGTTCAAATCCCGGTATCGGCTGGGATTCTCCTATGGCACAGGTTGCTGTGTAATGTGAAGTACGCCAGAACGCTTCCGTAGTTTGGATTCTACGAAAAATTGCGTGTCCCCTTTATGCGATAGGATTACCAGGTCAGGTTAAGGCAGGCTGCGATAGGGGCGGAAAAAGCAGCCAATAAAAACCAAGCAATTATGATCACAGGAGCCTTTTCCATTTACAGCAGTAGTTAGTGACAAAGGGATTTTTACGAATAACCGCAACATTTACGAAAATACTACTAAGAAGCCGAAAATTCTCTAATTTTTCACTCAAGTAAATGATCTCGTTCTATGTTTCCAGGATGGGAATCGAACTAGCGATCTTTGACCTCGGAATCGACTCCATTACCTCGAGGTCACCCTAGTCACGCGAGGCCTGTTCGGTTCATTTCGATAGAAATTTAGCGAAAGTCCGTGTAATTGTGTGACGTCAACAAATGGCTTCGTACAAACGAGCATCTAACTGTGCGGACGAAATCTTTTTCTAGTAACCTACGAGCAAATCCGTTTGGCACTCAGTTACTGCTGCAGAACATGCAAACCAGTAATTTCAAACAAATAACCGTTGCCCACCGATCAATAAAAATGGCTCTACTGTTATTTTTTGACATAAAGCACGACGTAGAGAAGAAAATGATAAAGCATTAGTGAGTTCCAGAACATGCTACCTCTCCCGTGATTTTGGAAAGCCTCTGGACAATTTTTGCTAAATAATTTTATAACGAGTCTGTCGTTTGATTATTCTTTAGGCAGAATATAGAAATAATTATTCCAGCTTTGGTAACAAATTTTTGTATTTAGCTATCTGCTACACTCCAGCGATTGGTCTTGTTATCGTGGAATGCAATGCCATATTTTACGATCTTTTTCTGCACTTTTTTGATAATATCATCAAAATTTGACAAATGTACCTGCAACTTGCAATAACTTAATGATGCTTGCGTATGTGTAATTCACCACTATCATTATTATTTATAACCTAACACTTAAATTTAGGTACCAAATATTTTGAACCCACAGGATTTAATGTTTATGCGCTTGCTGAAACAGGAGAGTAAAAACCAAGCGTAATTTACATTATGAGCAGGTGTCGGATAATACAGCCAGGTATTAACGGTTAATCCTAGGATCCACAGCAGATACACAACAGGTGTAACGAGATAGCGACACAACCTGCGTATATCATTTCATCAGTAGATGAGTTGGCTTTGTCAAAACCTTTTGGCGATCTCGGGAGTATCCGGTTTTAATTTATGTTTTTTCATGGCTTTGCTGAAATTTACTGACTCTCGTCTGACCGACAAAGATGAATTATAAGAACGGGTTTTTAATGTGGGTAAGTTTTAATTTGCTTGTATATTACCGGGATTTCCAGGAAAACTCGACGATTATGAAATCGGAGGAAATAATTGTATTAATACTCCAAACCTATCGTCTACACGCATAAAAATAATATCCAAGTGGTATGATTTTAAACGCATCCTGTTCCGATATTTATTTAATGTATGACTCACCAATAGACATGAAGTAATTAAGTGATCGCGAGGTAAACCACATTCAGAATTTTTACAGTAACATTTTCTTTCTGTGAGTTGCAAATAAATCGATAGTGGCCCAGTTTACCTCTTGAATTGTGAAGTATGCGCTATCCAATTCTGTGCTGAACTGTAGGGCTGAATACCAGAAAAATAAAGCACGGAAAGCGACCTACATTTTGTAATCGGCTCATAGTGATCACGCGAAGAATGTATACCTTAATTAGATATGTTAAAACTGAAGAAAGTAGCAAGTATGACGACCATTATCTCCAGGACAGTAAAATAAACTACTAGAAGCGTTATAAATGACTTGAAGTTACTGGACGAATCAAAATAACGTCACTATACAAGCTATAAACCCACAATAAATCTGCCGGTACAGACGGCGGCAGTAAAGACACTAGACATCTACCGGATTTGAAAAAAAAAAGAAAAAAAAATAGTGGTTAAGGAGTCTGAATAGATATCGAAAGGTCTCCGGTTTGAATCCCGGTCTCGGCGGTGATTTTAAAAGGCTCTTAACCTGATCTTCACCTCCGGCACAGATTGCTGTGCAATGTGAAATACGCCAGGACTCTTCCGTGGCTCGGATTTCACGTTTAGTTCACCTATAGTCGGCAGGATTACCGGGTTAGGGGGCGTCCATGAGGTGAAATAGGGAGGTGGGTCCGGCGAAATCTCAAACAATCTCAACAAGGGAGGGGGGGGGGGGGGGGAATCGGGGTGCGTCGGACCAGGTCTCACCAAATCACACAACAAAAAGGGAGGGATCCGGAATTCTGGAAAACACCTCACGTAATTAATGGAAACCCCTTTAGGTAATTTAGGCATGACAAGAGGGGCATAGCGTGACGAATTGAAAACCCTGTCACCTGACGTCTGAACAGTCCTTTGGATCTCCAGGCCAACGATGCTATATAATTTCTTGTTTTCCGTTTCTTCGTATTAAAAGTTCTTTTATTTTATTTTATTTGTCGGAGAAAGAAAAAATAAAAGAATACCTGCTTTTTATATGGTGTATATCAGTACCTACCACCGCGGTCAGTCCATTCCAGACAAGGGAGTAGTTAGCAAAGAAACTCTTCGCTGGCGTTACACGAACTATGGAAAGACTGGCGGAAATTGGGAATCTCGTCACATCTGAATAACGTATTAATATCAGAATAGCTTGGTGAAAGAATAACTCACCTATCAGTTCTATTAAATAAGCGATTATAGACCTTATACCCCTCCATGTTGATGAAGTGGCTTGTGAGACCTCCAGCTTGGAGCCACCCACAGCGCCGGCGACTGGAAAACGAGGCCCCCGGCTCAGCGACGGTCCGAAAAGAGAACCAGTTTGGAAGCGTCCTCCGAAGCCGACGTTACTCATGTAATTTGTAGGCAATTAAGAACTAGCTGTGAAAATTGGCGCTGCATCCTAACAGGAGAGAGTGCCGGCTAGCTGAACAGGTTTCCCGAATCTCGCGCAACGTGCGACAGGAACGACCTTGACGGTTCCCTTACAGACACTCGAGCGCGCTGAAACGCTATCGCCCTGGACAAAACTGTACTGTACTGTACTAGCGTTTAGGCTTTCTGCAACCATCTGGGGAAATAGTGCTACCATCCACTTCGTAAACACCTCGTTTCGCCCAACGAAATTAACACGTCACATAGCTTGCGTGATTTGAAGACGGGTGGTGACATATTGCTCCGTTAGTTTGTATGATCACGAAAGAGGAGGAAAGCGTGGTTTTAAACTCTGTCAGCGATCTTCCGAATTTCACAGACAGGAACGCTATACGTTAAGTACGAATTTCTCTGGGGCTCTAAAGGATCCGTACACAAATTTTTAATTGAATCGTATTCACCGAAAACGTTTTTTGTTGGGAAAAAACTGGTACGTGTATGAATATGAACATGGGCAAGAAGTGAAAATTTTCTAAACAGATGAAAATTATTAAAAACTTAAAGCACGCTTCGCTAGATTATTGAGTTTTGCATCCAGTCGTATTCTGTATTTAGAGCTTTGGTATCGGATAACAAGTTGGACATAACTATCCGATAACTGTTTTTACAATGTATATGATGCGACTCAAGTCAGCATATTTTTTTTTTTTTTTGAACAAACAAAAACTACTTTTTTGATTAGATATTTACAGGTAATATGTTAATAATAATAATAATTCGACTTTTGCTGTATTTGGTGAAATTGTATCATATACTTTAACGGTAACTGAAATAGGAAATATATGTTTAAATTTAATATGATCCATTGCTTAGTATGAGCTTAAGTGGCAGCGTACACTATCGTAGCTGCTTGCGTCAAAGTAGCGTCAAGTGCGCATGAGCTGAACGTTAAGTGCGCATGTACAGAACGTTGCGGCGCATGCGCACTTGACGATAACAAATTTTCCCCACCGTGCCAAAAGAAGGTTCACAAAAAAAAATCAATTCTTTAACAAGTGATATTAAACAACCTTGATTATTCCTTTGATTATAAAGTCCTTCAAATGGTGTATGTAAATCAAACAAAAGCTGTAGAATCATAGTGTTTCTCAAAAACTTATTGAATATTCTCAAGAAACTGTTTTCATGACGTATTAATTATCTAGTTCATGAAATTCTCTGTCTAATGGTATATATAATATTTTTCTGAAGTATCAAGGTTGTTAAAATTACGATTTATTTTGTGAAAATCATAAACTCGGAAAGATTGCTGGACGGTGCAGTACGAAAGTAAGTAGAAGTTATCAGTAATCAACTTGGTGCAACCACAATAACACAGAAAGACGGAATTACTACCTAATAACAAATTAAGACTGCTCAAAATAGTTGCTAACTTGTTACTGACTGAATCTGATGAGGCAATGGAGATCTAAGTATATGACAGGTTTCTGATTTTAACCCATCTGGAAATCACACAAATTTTCCTTATTCATGGTATTATTGGTCTCTTTTCGCGAAGTCCTATTATGGAGACAAGTACAATCCAACCATTTTGTTTCACGGTGCTCGAATTACTAATCGCTCTGAAGATAATTTTTCAGAATGATGATCAAGCAATAATAATAACAGTTTCTTATGGCATTATTGACCGGGATATTCTTGAAGGATCCGGCCGCCGATTGACAGAGTTTCGATTTGCCGCGTGTGTGCCTCTGTAGTGTGCAACTGACCTAACCCGGTAATCCTACAGTTTAACGGGGAATCGAATCCACGGAAGCGTTCTGGAATATTTTTCATTACACAGCAAGCTGTGTCAGAGATTGTCACGGTAAGGTCCTGGAAAATCGCCGCCGTCAGGGATTCGAGCCGGAGACCTTTCGGTCTCCAGTCAGAAACCTTTTTCACTGAGCCATCAAACCACTCTACAAACCGCCAATAATGGCAAGGAGTCATTTTGTGGGTCGTAATGACTTGGTGGCAGGGTTTCTTACCGGCTGTGCTGTCCGCCCCTATTGTAGCCATCCAGCCTAACGGGGCGTCCATTAATTACGTGAGGTGTTTTTCCGAAATTCCGGACCCCCCCTCCCTCTGGTGGGACTTCGTGAGATTTGGTCCGTCCCCTCCCCCACCCCTGTAAAATGACGTGAGATTTCGATGGAGACCCCCCCCACGAATGGACCTCGCAACTTTATGAGACCCTTTTTTTAGCTCTACCATTCTACAACATTTTAAAAACCTCACGTGAGATTTCCGTTGACCCTCCCTTCCCCCTTGGTGAGGTTTCATGAGATTTTGCCGGACCCCCGTCCCCCTATTTTACCTCATGTAATTAATGGACGCCCCCTAACCCTGTAGTCATACAGGGTACAGGTAATCTACAGTTTGACGTTGAATCCGAACGACGGAAGCGTTCGGGTGTACTTCACATTGCATAGCAAGCTGTGTCAGAAATGAAAGTAGGGTTAAGGGCCTATGAATAACCCCACCGTGACAGGGATTCGAATCGCCGTCCTTTCAATCTCCATTCAGTCGCCTTAACCACTGAGCCACCAGATCGCACCATTTGATAGGTGTGGGGATGTGCCGCACGAATCGTATGTGGCGTTCCGCCAATAGACGGAGGTGTGCGTAATGCATTGGATCTCCATCTGCGAGAATACTTTGCAGTACGCAAAATTGTGGATGGAGAGGTTGCTTTGCACAAAAATTTATCTCTCTCATCTGATACTTTTCAAGTCATAATTATTATTCTCAATACACAGTTAAAAATTGCACGAATTAACTTTTTTAACCATATTTCGTCCAGTAATTCGCAACCTCTACTGGATTCGGTGAAGCTCAGAACAGTTCACTTCGTTGCAGGATGATGGCCACATAAGGCACTAGAATATATGGTTCATGGTTTGGCCCTCACCAATGTCGGTAACATAAATAGCAGCCTTTTCACGAGATTAGCCTTGGGCCTGTCCAGTCCTGTTCGCAAGGGACTTTAGACATTCCAATCCTCTGGGTGACTAGGTGCTAACCTCTACGCAACTGTTAGTGGTCCCGAGAAGTTTTCCACAACTGCACTTTAGTTTTTTCAGGTGGCACAATTAGTTGCAGCGATGTTCTCAGGGAGCTTTTTCTGCACTGGAGCCTCTGGGCTGCTGGTGCATGGCCGTGCAGAGGATGAGCGCTTTCCCGCCCTACTCTCCCTTTTCGCAGACGATACTGGGTGGTACTATCTCTGAAAGCTAGTAAAGCCTATCAACCGGTTAGGCTTCAGGCAACCTGTCATCAGCCTACAGGTCAGAAAAAAATAAATTCACAAAGGCATCACATGGAACCTTATTTACCACATCTCTCATGGCACTGTACCCACATGGGTAAACTACTGTATTTCATTACAATAGTAAATGAAAATCTAGTCCTTCTGTAAGCTAGGACCGATCGTTACTGTTCAGCCTGCAGAAACTTTTCGAATTTATTAAAAATTTCCAAGAGACGTTAAATATTGGTATCCTTTAAATAAAGAGAGAAAAATTTCGCAATTATCAGGATTTACTACAGCTATTGGAAGTTGGCATGACTACTCCTGAAGGCGTATCACATTGCGCTGTACCGGAGGGGATGTCAGGGACGCCAGAAGTGGCACGAATCCTGCCGGAGTGTTCGGCGAGTGGGAGGTACGACAGGGGAGATGAATTTGAACAAAGGACACGGAGCAGCCAGTGGCGGCCCCGCCCTCCGTCCGACTCCGCAGGATCGATACTGTGGCACAGCCACACTCCCCCGCAGTGCTGCTGCATGCCGCCTGCACCGCATTCCACCTGTGCCGGCCGCGGGCACCTGCATCCCACTCCAAGCTCAGTGACATTGTCTGGTTTGCAGTCAAAGTAATCTCATTTCCTGTATACGCATCTGAGTCATAAGCTATGGTAGACTTATCGTGAAAAGGCACAGAAAAATGGGATTGGGTGTGCTGGTAGATATTAAAGCCATGACTTGCAGAAATCGATACACATACATAGTTCGATGCCATCAGTTGGACAGATCGGTCGGAATGGAACTGACTTCTTCTATAGGGTCTATATGTACAATGCTTTAAGTGCCTACTGGTAGGACACGTTTTGATCACGCAGAATGGTTTAGTTCTTTATGTGTTACAAGGAGAGCAGAAACAGATACATTTAGTGTTGTACAAACCTCCTTGTAGAGATTCAGTTTTCTGCATATATCGTCTCTGTCGTTACAGCTTAACACTGAATCAGAACCAGGGCGCACTCTACCGAACTCTGCAATGTAAAGCACAGCTTTGGCAAAGGTAAAGGTCTGTATAAGTGAAAGTAAAAACTCCGTATCAGACTCCGCTTCGGACCGCTTCCTCCTCAATGGGGAAAAAAAGCTTTTCTCGCTCTACTGAAAGCACAAATACAAATGGAGTCTGTACAGAAGAGAATGAGGGATCATTAAATGCCGACATTGAAAATGCTATTACTAAACAATATATTTTAACATCATTAATTAATATTAGGATCTAATCACATCTAAAACGTTGGTAAAACATGTTGCTTAAGAATTTTCAATTCAGTATCGTTATTATTATCATAGTTACATCTTCAGATGTTACCATCAGTAGTAATTAAACATACCAGCAAGCCATAAGTCACATTCTTGCAACTGTTACTGTGGTTAATCCTACATCTATTATTATTGTGCATCATTTGTAAGTTGTGATAGACGTATGCCGATATTTAAAACTAAAGCTACACAGAAAATGGCTTGTACAATAACTTTTCAGCTGAACAAGATAAAAACAAATCGGGATCTATAAATTGTAAATTCGGGTCTTTGTGTGAAGTTTCATACAAATCGTCTCATTATTACTTTAGTTGCTGGAATAGCAAAAATCTGTCGCAGAAATAGGATTAATTTCCATGAGGATCATAACTGCTCCTGGGATACGATAATGTTATTCCCAATTTGTTACAGAAATGTCAGGGAACGTATTTATCAGTTGATCCGTAAACGGCATTTTTTTATGTACAGTATGTATGTGCAATGAATGTAAATCTAGTTTTTGTAAATCACCGAAATATCAATCTGACTAGAACGAAATATTTTAGTAATGATGGTGTCATGAAGAAAGAAAAACAAGGATACAGCCACCTCAGATCATATTACATCATGCAATACCGATTTAAACAAGAACAGAATAGGGTTCAGCGAAATAATTTTAAAACAAACATCCAATATTTCAATGTGTCTTTCTAAAATGTTACTGCTTCTTAAAATGTTGAAAGTAGGAACCTCCATTACTGATATTAAAAGCTTTCTTTGTCTATCTGATGAATGATGCGTTAATTTCATCTCCCAAAGTATGACACATTCTTAGAACCTATCATTTATGTCATCCGTATTATATATTCGAGTTGTAAATTATTCATCTACTCTTTTAACTATCGGAAATGGGAGTATATATTTTGATTTAGTGGTTTTAGTAACTGTTTATTTTATTCAAAACATTACACGTAATAAGTTTCGGATTACCTTCCAGGACGCGTTTTTGGCGAGCGCGATTACAGAACAATGATTGGCTTCCTCAGAATCAGGACGAAACAACATCGCGTGTCTAAATGTGTAGATTACGCGCATGTTAAAATCCAGAACAAGCTTGTTAATTGCTAGTACATCCATTCTCCATAAAACTACAAGATAAGTTTGTAAGTAAGATGCTTTATAGTGGTTAGAAATACGGCTGGTGTTAAAGTGAAGCCCGTATCGAGAAGAGTCTATTCACCAATATCAGCATTTCATCCACGCGATGCCTTTGGTCTGCTATCGAGGAGTCCCAGCTTCAGACTCGATCACTCCGACAACACCTGGGGAAATAAAGACATCTACACAAGGGCACTACTGCACCGACGGTAATAACATGCACCCTCTATGACATGGCGACAGAGTTCCAAGCTATTAGATTATGCCTCTTTCTTGTCTTAACCTGTTATCGTCCGTTCAGTTAACAGAGGCGGCTCAAGGTCAGTGTGCTCTATCCCCACTCCGCTGTCCTTACCCCTGCAAGCCAAGGGGAAATTTGCCATTCCCCTACAAGGACACAGCGGCCAGCTCGGGAACTGGAGGGGACAGTGGTGTGAGGGGTGGGGTGGGGGAGCATGACCTCGAGCCGCCAGCACTGAGTGAACAGGATATAACCCCCTACAATAAACAAGCATACAGCTAAACATTAAATGCCTGCTACGAATATTTTGAAATGTAGATGACACAAACAAGGCAAGCTTAACCAGAAGGGAAGAAAGCTGAAGCCCTAGTAAATCCGGATTCTAGTACTGGCCCGTCCATTGGTGAACAAGGACTTAAGGGAAAACGCTTGTTAGGTAATTTAGAACAAAGAAAAATGATGATAAACTACTTCATGCTGAGAGTTTTGCTGTGCAAACGTAACTTTCAGGTAGGTTAAGATTGATTGTTCTGAGATGTAGATTTAACAGAGGATCGAGAAAATCCACGTGTTGAATTCCGAAAAATTCCTTTATTAATTAATTATTTTATCAAAGAGGAGAACTTAATTTTTAATATGATACCTCATTTACCGATTTTGTTTAAGTATGAAGGGAGAAAAAGGCCTCGTCCCCCCCAAAAAAACACCTTTTATAATTATATATATGATAAATATAAAGAACTCGGGTGACTAGTGGAGGCAAAGAAGTTTTTGCACACGATATTTCGGCGATCGAAAACTGAGTCGCCATCTTCTGGTGGTACACCTCGTTGCCTCGGCTAGCCACCCGAAAAAAAAAAAAAAGTTCGTTCTTAAATGTATATGATAGTCAACTGACTCAGGACCTGATCGGGAAATGAGTTTATTTTCGTGGACACAAGTAGTCAAGGCCAAGCGGAGTGGCTCTACAGTCTGAATAGGTTTCTGGCGAAATTCTGACCTTTTATTTTAATTCTAAATGCTATTTGGCTACATAGGCCATACAGCCAGCTCAACGCCATTATCGACTCTTCTAGTGTTTCAATTTCTCCAGTACAAAGTAGATATTAATTACGGACACATGAAAATTACATGACGATCACGACATTCACATTCACACAACGCTTAACACCCCACCGAGTGGGGGAAGTGTAACGGTTAGCGTTCTCGCCTCGCATTCGGGAGGACGGCGGTTCGAATCCCCGTCCGGGCATCCAGATTTGGGTTTTCCATGGTTTCCCAAATCACTCCAGGCAAATGCCCGGATGCTTCCTTCAAAAGGCCATGGCCGAATTCCTTCCCATTCCTTGCCCCCATCCTTACACCCCATCCTTTCCCGTCTCTAAAGACCTCAATGTTAAAAAGAGACGTAAAGCAGTTAAAAATAAATAAAAAAATTTAACACCCATGCCCTCGGCCGGACTCGAACCGGCGACCTTGGGCACGTGGAGGTAACACTCTAGACCCTGCGCTACCAAGGCCGGAAATATTTTGACTTGTGACTGTGTTGATAGATATCAAGGAAAAATATCCACTTTGATCATCTGTGAGACGTACATCTAATAACGCCAAGATCTACAGAGACATTAAAAATCTAATGTACAATTGTTGCTTATCTTTTCCGCAAACACTGTATTCCACTTGTGGAAAATGCACGGAAACTAACATCAGATCAGTCTCTAAGTATTTGGCGTCATGAACTCATGTAAAAGAGATAAGAAGTCCACGAGCAAAGCCTAAATTGTTATCAGCGTAGTTTTCCGCACCATACCACAACACTGGGCAAATCTATTAGCAACAAGACGCAGCATCCGGGAGCCTCAGAGGCGAGGGTTATGACTCCGTCACGGCTCTGGAGCCGGTAACGGGAGTGGAAAGGGAAACGCTCCCGGAAGCTGTCCGATGACTTCCGGCGGCGCTCAGCCATCGCCCTCTTATCGTGCATCTCCAATTAACGAGCGCACTCTCCTAAAAGCCCAGCCACTAATTCCTCCGGACATGCAAACGTTCCGACACCAAATTTGGGTTAACCGTAGTTACGGGCTGCAATGTAGACGTTGTTGCGATGAGACTTGGGTAATGGATCCAGCGTTGGAATGAACAACAATTTGGTCAGGATTCTTCTCGCCATGTGGAAATGCACTACATGGAATGTTTCTCTGGTACTGCCGCTTACATATGTACAACAGCCAAGAAAAACCTTTGAAGTGAGTCAGGGCTGAAACACCGACCTTCTGTTTACAGCTTGAGACGATGCCAATGGGAGCTGCAGGGAGGCAGTTACGAGCGAAGGATTTTTGGAACTATTCGTAATTTGAAGTAAAGCTTTAAAAACTAGTGATGTAATTGTGCTACTATAGCCTGGAGCTACGTTTCGTTGGGCGAGTACTGCTTGTACGACAGAATGGAGAAAATTAGGTGAAAGCAAAAAAATTTCTATCCAATTTTCAAATGGGTTTATATTACTATTAATTCGGTCATGTATACACCAATATTTCTTATCACTAAACACCAATACAATGAACCGAATGGAGCCAAAAAAATAAGATATGGTTTTCTACGTATTTTCCGTGGAATCTAAATTTATCATTACCAAACGCTTTTAATAATTTCGTTTTTCAGTAAATGAGCTGATCTATAACACTCGAGGTTAAAAGCACCTGTTTCAACTGTTCTAGTTACGTGATCTGTGTATGCATCTGTATTACCTTTTATGCATAATGCAATTCTAGCAACAGTATTACATTTCCAAGGAATATCATAGCCATAACTGAGCTATTTATATATACTGTCTGATGCAACAGTATCTATTGTAGTTTTTCCAGTATATAGTTTTTTTGCGGTATGCAAGTTCTCCCCCGAATATTCTTGATATTTTAAATTATTTGTTACTGGTCTACCCTCTGCCACTGAATCTAGAGTACTATTTCCCTCCTGTATGTATTTGTCTCCCCGTGTACTTTCCCTAACTTCATCAGACTTCTTTTTGCTCATAAAACTGAAATTCTCTCTAAAATGTCATCGCTTTGAAACCAACGACTTCATTACGAAAAATTGGAGGATAGGACTCTATAAATAAATACTGGAACGCATCGAATAAGTTATGTATTTTTCGAAGACAACTTGTACGTGTTAACACGGTGAAGGACCAAAATTAAGTGTATTTAAACCGAGATGAAATAGAAAGTGTAAAGTTGTAAAACATTTTTCTCTGTGGAATTGATCAGCTATGAATTTTTTAATATTCGAATTATAGTGCAGGAATGTTTATTACATACACTAAAAGCCTCTAAAAAAAAACCCGGATTGGATGTATTTAAAAACCTGACAAAGCCCTCGAACCTAGAAATATAAACACAGCGTTATGAAAAGTTCTAGGCCTTAATAGTTGACAGTCATCGTACTACGAAATTAACTTATTCCACATCCTGAAAGTTGGGTGAATTCCTCAGAATAAGGTGCACTAAGCCAGAGTCGAAGACCGACTTCCCAGTTCCTTTCTGGGGGCTCTCCAGGGTAAACACAGAAAAACTTTTTCAGCGCTAAACGCCATGTCAAAATCCTGTAAAAATTCGGGTCGGTACGTAAAACGGTATAATGACCTGTTTTCAACTCTAACACCTTTGAAACGAAGGGTGACTCATCAACAACGTAATAAATACGAAACTTTATGATAATCTAATACCATCAGTTTCTTCAACAAAATAGATCTCCAATGATATTCACTTGAGTTACTTTGTAATACAAGTTAATCATTATATAGAATATATTATATGGTCTAGTCTGATAACTTCTTAGCCTTTACTCTAATTTTGTCTCCATCACTTAGGAAGAATTATAAAATCACTGCCAATGTTATGTAAAGGGCACCTCATTACAGTCAGTACGTTTACGATATTATGCCAAAATTGTGGAGCATGACGTACAATAGAGTAACTGTCTGAACCAAAAATAATTTTAAAAAAAAAAAAATGTGGCTTAATGTCTACAGTTTACAAATAATGATATATTAAAAATTGAACCGCATTTTTTGCAACTATCTTATCTTCTGGAAATGAATAATCTGGGGCTGCAGTCTACGATATTATCATACGTTAAGTAATCAGTAGTTTAAAAAAACTTACGAAAATTCCAGCTTCTGTCCGTTTGCTGTTCACAGACGAATGCCTTTGTTTGCGACCACCGTAGTGGCAACGAAATACCTGGTGAAGCGAGTTTAGAAAGACATTGAAGAGGGGGAGAGGAATTTCTGTCAAAGCAATTCAGCCTTACCTGTTTTAACGACCTTCGTGTTCTCCGACTAATTGAATCCGGGGAAAGTAATTAAAATTTCATATTGCCATACGTTCTGAGGTTAATGAAAGCGGGAGACCGCACGCAACTCCGCGCGCACAGTGTCTTCTGTTTATTCTGAACTTAAATTGGCTGGCTGCAATCCAGAATGGAAGAAGGGTGCATTCTACCAGACGCACGCTCTTGCTTCGCCGTGCGTTGCGCACAAAACATGTTTTTCTCGATTATAAAGACGCATCAGAGTTCATAAATGCGAGTTCATTGACACGATTAATGAGAGGTAGTGTGATTAGGGCATTACCGTTACTGTGAGTTACATTCCCTTCTACCCACCTTTACACTTTTCCTCCTGCACTTGTACTTCTTTGCAAGACGAAATACTCGAGACTTTTTTTTATAATGTTATTCGGCCTTATAGGTCATTCAACAAGCAACTGCGTTATCTGTGCATTTTCCTCAATATTATTAGACTCTTCTACTGTTATTGATGATCACAAGTGAAAAGGTGACGCAGGACAGACACAAAACTTCATTAAAACCACCAATGCCGTGGGTCGGACTCGAACCAGCGACCAATGCAACGCAAAGCCAGCTCCCTAGCCCCGCGCCACTCAAGACATCTGCAGTCGCATAACCACCAGGACCTATCAAGGATAATTCTGATACAATTGTCACTTTCTGGATTTGTAAAAAAAAATAATGCTTTGTTTACATTAAATGGGAAAACTATTCAAAATCATAAATTTAGGTTAAAAATTCCCTTAAGATTTATTTATACAAGCTATGTAACGAATTAGATAGATATAATGAATATACAGTTGCTTGATAGAGGCATCAGAAAAATATGGGTTGTGACAAAAATGTATTCTATCACTACTGAAATTTTAACGAAGCGAAAGAAATATCCGTACTATTATAGAGGAAAGGCAAAATATAAAATTTACTGACGTGTACTAACGAAATAAACTCAAGATAAAATAAAATAAAGGACATTAATTTTTATTACAATCCATTTCCACATAAAATAAGTGTGATAACAACCATATTCAATCAAACTGATAATAGTACCAGTAACAGTTTTCTATAGCCGCTTAAAGACTACAGGGGAAAAGCTTTTAAAAATTTGAGCTGCAGAAGGATGTTCAGAATTAAGTCAGTGGTAAAAAAGATAATGAAAACGTTTACTAATTAATTATTCGAGAATAAAGCAGTTTACGCAACAATTATATATATATAATGAGGGTGGTGGGTGAGCGGATAAAGCTCTGGCCTCGCATTTGGAGGACGCCGGTTCGAATCCCCGTCGGGCATCCAGATTTGGGTTTTCCATGGTTTATCCAAATCACACCAGGCGAATGATTCATTCAAAAAGACCATAGCCGAATTCCTTCCAGTTCCTTGTCGTTAGTCCCACCCGGCCTCTAATGATCTCGACAACGACGAGGCATAAAGCCATAAGTAAAAATATATATACAGAAATAAAACACGAGATGATGTTCCAGTACAACGTTGGCTTGTCTGTTGAGAGCGTGTTTAAAGTACAGTAGATAGTTTAAGACGTAGCTTGTGTTTGCTAAACAGAGATAGCACAGTGGAGCTCGGGATACTTAGAGGTAAAGCATTCTATCTGTGGCACTGACTACACAGGAAAGCCGTACTGAAACGTTCGTAGCTTGTTGGATGAATCGCAGTTCGTGTACTAAGGAAAACTTATTGGTGTTCGCTTGATTGGCTTTATTCAGAAACGAGATGCCGTTAAAAAATGTGCTATTGTTACTCAGGTTAAAATGTCGTTGGTTGCATTACTGTCATCGAACTGATTTAAAATAGTTACCAGTAGTTTTAAATACGGTACCAAATCATGTTTTCTGTTTGCTTTATTCTCACACACGTAGTCTGTAAACAAAAGAGCTTGCATTAAGAGTTCCAGAATGAGCTGAAAAACTATAAACAAGATTCAGGCCACAACTACTAGCCATGGGTACGTATTCAGAGAAAATGTATGGTTACCACACGAGTTATGCTGTCAGAGTAAACTGGAATTTGGACAGAAATTGTCCAGTGAAGCCTCTAACATAATTTTTATTTATTTTTTTAGCTGGTCACATAATCTTTGTATTTTGAATTATCACTTACTATATCTGAGAAATCCACGTATTTCATGGCTAAGCAACTCCGGGAACACATAATAAACACAAGTCTTAATTAAAAACATTTATTCCCTAGACCGGAGTCGAACGAGAGACCCTTGCAGTAATTGGCCTGCGCTATTGCTTGTGCAATCAAGTACCTTTAGACTGTTTCCTACAGTAAAACTTCTCATTTCGTTTGTATCAATCAAAGAACTGATTTAAATATTTAAACAAGCATGAATGAATGAATTATTCCCTTAGGCGGTGTCCAAAGGGCAGGCCGCTGCCAGACAACTCTCCAGTATGGAAGTGTTCCTCAGAATGAAATATTTGCGTGGACGAGTGTGATGTATGCGTTTGCGTGTTCAGTGTAGTATGTTATTTCTTTTACGGTTGAAACATGAAAAAAGAGAGATGGTGAACCCGGTGCTTGATCTTTCAAGACTAATCTTCCGAAAAAGACATCAAAAAGCCAGCGAGTTTAATATCTCCACCCGACGGGCGAATGTCCTCATTCCGTATGTACTGTGGAGAGATTTGGGAGTTACCTTAGGACTCTGATATGAATCGTGAACCACCACCTCTCCTACAATGTTGGCCAGGATACGAATTACAGATTCATGCGGCCTGACTCACAGTAAAAGATGCAAAATGTAAAAAAAAAAGTTCACGCATAATGTTTAAAATCGATCGAAAACAGTTTCAGGCATTTTACTGCAGCAGAAAGAGATATGAACAATGAACTCAACAGCTTCGCTCACGAATTACTTTCATCTAAAATTTCCCAGAGACGAAACAAAAAGAAAGGAACGGATTATATTGTTTTATGTATATTTGTGTAGTTATTGGAGACACTGCATGTGAAGAAATGTTTGAGGAAAAGCGCAAACTTCCTCAGTTATCACCGCTCAGTCTTTCTGCTACGCGTGACTGAGCCGAAAAGAGTTCTACACAGATTCCATGACAAGGGGCCATTCGTTTTGATATCAAAGAGGAGAGAAATGTAGTGGCAAACGCTGGCGACAGTCGTTGTCACGCAACCTTTCTGACAGAAAGCAAAATTGCCAAAGTGGATTCACAAATGGTCTACCATGCTTAAGCACAAAGCGTCTTATTAATACATCCTTCAAGCAATAACCGATAGTAATTCAGAAGACCAATCTTGCAGCTGACAAGGCTTAGAACAACACACTGTGAGCATTATTGAGAGAATTTTCTTTGTTTTTAGTACACTTTTTACTTGGCTTTTAATAAAGAGGTGCTCGACATACTTTCTGTGCTTTAGAGTCAAATCGAACTTCACCAAATCTCCACTAATAGGCTACTGTACAATCGGTATTAGTTTTGCTGTTTTATTTTCATAGAGATTTTTTTTTTTTTTTTTTGCTGTAATCAGTCTCTCCAATTGTTTGATGCAATCCTACATCCCTTGCTATCTCGCTCTTATCTCCTCATATTAATATACCCCTTACAACCCAAGTCTTCAGCTATCTGCTTCAAATATTCGAATCTCTGTCTTCCTCAAAAATTCTTTCCTTCGACTGTTCCCTCCACTAACAAATTAACCAATATTCCGTGTCTTAAAATATGAACCACCATCTTGTCTCTTCTTTCTGTAAGACTTCCACAAACTTCTTTCCTTTCCCATCATTTCCAAAACACGCTCATATGATACTTTATCTGTTCACTTAATTTTCCGCACCCTCTTACAGCACTACATTTGAAATGCTTAAATTTTTCTTCTTTCTGGTATTCCTAAAGTCAATGCTTCGCTACCATTAAGTATTACACTCCACGCACAGAGTCCCAAATGTATATTTATTTCTCTTTTTCATGAAGGCTCTTTTTGCTAGAGCTCTTCCGCTTTTAACATCATTCCTACTTTGGCCATCAGTTGTAATTTTACTTTCTACGTTGCAAATTCATTTACTTCAACTATCGCATCCGATCCTCCTTTTATACATTTATTTTCTATCATTTCTGCTATATTTCATCACTTTAGTGTTGCTTTCATTTATATATAGTCCAACATCTTCCTTCGAAGACATATACACTTGTATTTTTGACGCAATCATTCCCCGCTGCTGGATAGAGTCTGTTTAGGTATATGATTGTATTTATTCCATATTGTACATGAGGTTTTGGTTGTTTGGTTGTTTGCTCTGTTTCTGCTGATGCAAACCCGTTTTCAGTTGTTCAGTTTAAGACGGGAACGGAATCTTGAACTGAATATGGGACTTGGCGAGTGAGTCAGCATGTCTGGAGTCCCACCCCACGCGAGAGGTCCCCTGGGTTCCCTCTTTGTCGCTCTGGGCTCCTAACAAGTGGGTCAGTGGGGGGCGGAGTCCTTCAGGGTGTACGCAGCGTGACGGGCCTCAGAGAAAGCCGCCAGCTCCAGGTAGAGCTGATTTACAACCCGTCTCACAGCGGGACCTGCAACCCGACACAGCGGTCGCAAAATACACCAACTTCACCGAAATTCAAACGCCACCAGCGTGTGCTGTCAGCACCCGTGTTATACATATCGTCGTTTCTGCACCCTTTCGGAAACAGGTGTTTATCAGGAGAATACATGTACGGAAACGAGGAAACCTCAGGATCGCGTGTAAGTTTTTGCTTCATTAAAATAGCCAGAAGTAAGTGCGATGGTCATTTATTTACATTACAGTGAAAATTATAACGAGTACCTACTAAACTTTATCGTATATCATCTAGGCACCACTGGCTGTGAAAGTGATGAACAAAACTCAGTCAGGAAACGTTCCCACACCTGCACTTAATTATTATAAGCTTCCGAGAAAAGGTTGGGCAGTGCTCTGTTCTTAACTATTACCGTCAACGTGGGCTTTGTTGTTTACGTTGAAATTAGCTTGGCGCTGCTAGTGGACGCCCTGTGACTGGGGGACGTGAGCTCAAAATAACTGGGGGGTCCGGTAAAATCCCACCAAATCTCATTTAAATGGAGGGGTCTCAATAAAAATCTCATTTCAGCTTTTTAAATCATTTTTCTCCTCTTATTTCACAGAAATAAATGTAGTACATAGAACAGAATTAAAGCTCATGTATTTAGTGGCATTAAGCAAAATACTTCAACATATCAAATAAATTTAGTTATTTAAAAATTAAAATTATACTGTAAATCTACGTGAGGGGTGGGGAGTAATACCACACCTTAGCAAATCTCACCAAGTTGGAAAGGGGGGGGAGTCCAAATGTCCCCTTGGTTGGTTTTCTGCCGTCGCGCTCCTAATAGTCTACTTTGTTTCCGATGATGAATGTTTATCGTTGCTGTCCAGACAAAATGTTGAGAATTTAGACTATCGACTATTTCACTAAGATCAATTAACACATCTTTCCGCATTTGAAGGGCACATAAAATCGTATTCGACGATCTTTGCCATCCAAGGATGTAGAGAGGTATCCCTAAAAGTCGGTGACCAATAATCTTTCAGCCTTACGTAACTGTCAGTTTTGTTGACAGAATCCCTGAGGTAGTCGCATATACATAATCGAGTGCGAAACATATGACCGGAATTTTTTGAATGAGTTGATTTCACAAATTTTATTAAAATGCGATATGATTTAACGGAAGCTTGACCAAAATGATAGCTTGACATCACAGACCTCAATGAAACAAAGAAAAAAAGTGCTATTTGAGACCCTCTGTGGATTCTGGGGAGGGGGGGTGGGGAGAGATGGTTGTGCAGAAGTCTTTGTGTCTGTTTCTTTACACTTACCACATACGACACTTAACACATGCCCATAGCAAATAGTTACACACACACTTCAGCACTAGACATAGGAAGGAAAGGGAACTGACCGTCATGCCTCTGTATGACTGCTCATAGTAGACAGTACGATCCCTAGATTTGACTGAGATATGCGTTAAGTCATATGGGTAAGGGAGGAAAACCTAGAATGACAAAATGTAAAACTTGGTTAAAGGTGTAATTCTGACTGCCCTGTACATTTAATAATTACTATTTCTTTGGGTGTTGACAGGTTAAATGGTGGTACATTAAACGAATGTCTGGCCGCTAATGGCCAACACCTGATGACATCAAATCAGATTCCGATAATGGAGCAGATACGATTTTGATGGATGTGGTACATAATTCAGAGCAGTGGGAATAACCCACAAAGCTACAATAATTAATTCTGCAACTAAACGGTCGCATTGTAAATGATTCATTACTACTTAATGAGTTGACACTCTACGAAACAGGAACACTGTTTTACATCTGTATGGACTGTAGTATTAACGTATCACAGATATAATTCGTAGAACGTGTTCATAACTGCTTCTTCTGAAACAAGTACGATTACAAAGTATACAGTATTTTGCTTATATAAATAAACAAAATTCGGCTTAATAGAATGAAATATCCATATCTGCTGAGTATAAAAATTCAATTTGGTTTTATGGTTAATCTTTCTCACTACACATCACTGAAGGATGCGTTTATATTATTCGAATGCCAAAAGTATTTTTCGCTCTGATCAACGCACATAGATATCCGTTGTTGGAAGGGATAAAATGCTAATCCGTTCGTATCATGATTACTTTTGATGAATTTTGTGATAACTGGGGGGATATTTTAGGTAGCCAGTGACGTAATATGTACAGCTGTTGTTTGAAAGGAAAGATACGCGAATATATGCAACAGAGCAATTCAATAAAGTTTTGCAGAATTTCCGTGCTACTCTTCACCTGTGAGGTAACGTGACGTTGTCTGGCTGACGACATGTTATTATCTAGTTCTAACTCTGGTTGCAGAAGGAATTTTCATCATTTGGAACATGATTAGCAGGCTAAGAGAAGTGACAGTGCATGATTCTTTATCACTAGGGTACACCCCAAACCTTTCCGCATTGTATACTGACTGATGGAATAGAATGCTGTTCGTGGTGATTTACCTGTGCATTAAAATTATCGCAGACATATGAGTCTTTCTGAAGAGTAGGATGAATGGGCTGAAACTGCCCCCCCCCCCCCCTCCTTCCTCATATCATCTCTCACGAACAACTCAAA
Organism: Vandiemenella viatica; assembly: GCA_031002005.1. Classification (NCBI taxonomy): domain Eukaryota; kingdom Metazoa; phylum Arthropoda; class Insecta; order Orthoptera; family Morabidae; genus Vandiemenella; species Vandiemenella viatica. Next base: position 76,491,648 of record JARYHS010011408.1, on the reverse strand, counting down.
CGCTTAACTAAACTGAACACACTGTTATTCGAAACTATAGTAACGAACATAGTTTCACTTCTCTGACTTGGAGACCATCAGACATGTTAAGAACGGATTTCGGGGACTGCATCACTTTATTAACCTTCGATAAACTGGTACTAACCTGTTGAAATTTACATCAGTCGCTTCGTCAACATGCCCTTTTCACTTTTTGCGATCACACATTGCGGAAAAGTCGCCAGCAATTTAATTGAAAATGCTGAAATATGACAGTGACGTACAGCCGTTATCTAGATGCCGCCAACGTTGAAAAATCAGTGACAGTCTCTTAGAATGTTGATTTAATCCTTTGTTGTAATGTTTTCTTGCCTTTTCAGCTCTTCTCCTTTGTAAAAAGTCGCACAAAATTAACAAACTGGCAGTATGTATCCGAGTTGTAATACGGTGATGCCCGCCATTTTACATAACAACGAGCAACTAGATGTAATCGATTGCTTCCATTGTAAACAAATACGCCATTTGCTTGGATACCGCCTGTAAAAAATTTGGGATTTTTTTTTTTTTTTACTTGGTCCAGGCCGTATTTCAGCCTAACCATGATTTCTAGGACAAAAGGAAACTGTTTAGGTTGAAATGATCCCAGTACCGATAATTTTTATGTTATTTTTGTAGTGCTGATAGCATTTCGCAGTTGCTCAGACCTTCATATTTCGGCATTTCTAATTAAATTCCTGACGACTTTTACGCAATGTGTGATCGCAAAACGTGAAGAGGACATGTTGACGAAGCGACTGATGTAAATTTCAACAGGTTAGTACCAGGCTCTCGAAGGTCAATAAAGTGGTGCAGTTCCCAAATTGCTCATTTCACACATATGTTCGGAGAAAAAACATTGTGGCATGATCCCTCCCGCTTCCTTACCTCTGTCGTCAATTAGTGTAGCGATCTTAATGTAAACGGTGTGGAAACATATCGGTAAGGTGAAGTTTCTGCCGGACTTTCCATGTGTGGAAAAGGTTATCCAAAATGGGCGAAACCAATGGCCAGAGAGAAATGTGTCGAAGTCATTCACGACGCAAATAAATTATTTTGGAATTCCGCTTTACACCTTTGTGACAGGACGACAGTAAAGAGGATCAGTTTTTGATTTTTGATCTCGTTGATTCCTAGGAGCTAATGGAGTGGTAAGCGCACTGTTCAACGCTGCGATGCGTCGTAGTATCAAACGGTACCAACCGTAGGCTGCTCACAGTTTTCTGGTCCACGAGAGAACGAGACCAGCTTTTTCTGTGTCATGTTGGCAGCACTTCGTCAGAGTGGCTCCTTTAATGGTCCAAGGCGAGGGTGGCGTCGCGACAGTAGCTGCACTCTTCCGGTAGACTTTATTGGACTCCCCGTGCCACCCTGCTTAGACAGATGAGCCTTGTCGACCTTTACGACTTCTGCATGGGTAGTGTAGCTGCGTCTGTGTCTGCTTCCACCATTCTTTGCAACTTTTTGTTTTTTGTTCTTCAAATATCAGATAGAAAAGAAGAAGTTGTTTGAACTTAAATCACTAAATAACCTATTAAGGTATGGTTCCATTCATAAGAACAGATATAATAAATTACTGGGAGGCCCCTGCAAAAATTTCGCGAATGGTATACAATGAAAAGCGAGCATCGTGGTTTGTAGTAAGATAGAAGAACAACCGAGTCATTTGCAACAATTCTTTAATTGTCAACAAAAATGGGTAGGTAGCAAAACACTTGCAACGTCTTACGAAACAACTAGAAATGATGAAATGTTTCCCTGAAAAGAAAAAAAAAAAAATACCCGAAAAGCTCGTTACGCAAGAACAGTTTATCAGTATCTCTGTGACGTGTGGTGCATCTATCTAGTGATAATGCGATCACTTCTTACCGACGCTAGCGACGCCTCGCAGCTGGACTCTGAACCATCGGAAACCCGTGACCGTGATTGTTCATCAATTTGTCATTCACGGGTTGAATTTAAAAACATTTCTTTCTTAATTAATGATGTTACCAAAATGGAGAACTTAATCTTTAAATGATACCTCATTTATCGATTTTGGTTAAGTATGATGGAAAAAAGATGGCCCTTCACAAAAAAACACCTTTTAGATATGGTATATATGATTTTTTAATAAATACGCTAATGTAACCGTGTTTAGATTTATTTATTCTCGGATACGTTCGAGTCTAGGCAAGGTAAATACAACCAGTTGGTTAATAGCAAAATATAAAAGTTTTTTTTTCTGTATTGTAGTACAAGGTGTTCGGAGTCACTAAACCACTGTGAAAGTGATTGACGCTAGCCACGAGCTTTTGGTTCGATTCCCGGCGACGGAAGAAATGTGGGACTTTGCCCAGCAAAGTAAGAGAGGCGATGGTACACAATTCCTAGTAACTAGATTGTAACCATGACACTCGGCAGTACAACTCTACAGTGGTTCCTTGAGTAAAAAACCGTCTTGAGTTTGAAAAGCTGCGTTACATCCCAAACTCTTGAACAATGAATATGGCGTGAAGGAATGTGACACTGTCGATAATTATTCTTCTGATCAGAAGGAAATGTATAGTTTGACACCCAGTGTTTTCTTTAGGAAGAGTAAGTCTGTAAAGGCTGACATCTGGTTTTGCCCTCTCCCTTCTTGCATTTACATAAGCCCCAAAACCACACTACACTTAACAACAATTGCAGTGACCTGACACATACAACAAAATTAGAAACACTGAAGGAATGAAATGGCCGTTCTGCTCCTGCATCCAGGGCTGGAATGATATCGTGAACGTTTTTTTTTTTTTTCGAGTATTCTAATGCTAGAATCAGGTGACTGACTTCATTTCATTGATCGGATTCTATCATTTTGCACCGAGCGTGGTGGTTGAGCCGACTTCCTACTCGTTCCTTCTCCCCAGTTTCATCTCGGCTATAATGACCTCGACGTCGACGAGGCATAAAATATCATTTTGCAACAGTAAATTGTAATCAATCCACAAACATAGTCACACAGAAGACGCACTGTAATTGAGGACAGTGAGTGGTTGCCATATGTTCGCCACTTTGTAACTTTTGCAACACAGTGTGTTGTTTCGTTCTGCCGTAAAAAATCTAGATTTTCAGCCGGTCCATTAATTTATATTACAAATTATTACTAGTGTTATTATTCTAGTTCCATTGTATTTGGTAAATTTGTGTCATATAGTTTTGAATCAAAGGTTTATGGTAACTGAAACAAGAAACATATGTTTCACATTTAGTATGATCAGTCACTATTTAATATAAATAGCTGCTTGCATCAAGCTATCGTTAAGGGCTCAGGTGCAGAACGTTAAGTGCGCATGCGCAGAATGTTAATCGCGCAGAACACTGAGGCACATGTGAACTTGACGTGTAACTCGTAACGCTAGCAAATTTTTCCTCAGCCGTGCCAAAAGACGCTTCAGATATCAGGACAGTGGGTACAAAGTTGGCGACGGTGTCAGAGCCTGGAGCGTGCCAGCACTTTAATGCCCGCGGCTAGCGTGATGGGTCTCCATTTGTCTTGGTCACTTCTACGAGACTGACGGTATCTGGAATCACACTATTACTCGATTAGCGTGTTGGCTTCACAGCTGCTATTAACAGCGCAGTTCTGAAAGAAAGAGGTCGGTTGGGCTTGATCGCAACTCACCATCTGGCGCGCAGTCACGAATGTTTCCGCTTTAGGCAATATCTCGAGCCACGGTTAGCGATCCACTGACCCGCACAAGCAAGGTCGAGGTCGGGTATGTTTCACCAACAGTTGGATCCGATCTTCGAAAGGCGTGGTTCCTCTTATATACAAATTTAGTCACTGTACTCAGCAATTCGATAGAGGTTCATAGGGGTGAAAACCGTTTTGCGGTTGAATAACTTGTTACAAGACCATTGCTTTTATGGTTCTTTTTGCGAAATTAGAATTCTGAAGCGGAAAGCTGGAAATGACTCTTCGTGTTTATCAAGACGATTGTCTTGGACCGTTTGAGAACAGCGACGGTACTCACGTTCCAGGTATGGTCGAAAGAAAGCAAACGGGCGGCGTGTGACGAATTGAAAGACCTTGACCTAGTGACAAAGACGCAGGTAGGAAGGTTGGGAGAGACGAAACCACTCATCTGCAGAATATTCTGGAAGATGAATAATATTTACGGCGGCTGCGGTGAAAGACAGTGACGTCATGAAGGCGTTCGCCACCAAGGATACGGAAAAGGCACATTGCAGATGCCGTATAATTCAAAGGCGAAATAACCGTGAATGTGAGTATAACGATATATTGATGGTATAATCTTTGGCTGGAACATACAGTACTTAACACAAGAAAAATGTCATAGTGGCACGTGAGAAGATGAGAGAGGAGAGCACTTGGTATGTAGGTGAGTGAAGATGTGGAATTCACATACTGCTGATGGTCACTATACATGGGGATCCTGGTATTATTGCTTTAGCAGATAACAATGAATAAAGCATTGAGCGGTTCACAGGATCTGGTTGGAAGAGTTTGGCAAGATTATCACAGAGTTGGCCACTATCATAAAATCCATTTGGTAACAGACACTGACGTCTGACTCAAAAGTTTCCGAATGATTTTCAGTAAACTGAAGTTTGGGCTTTGAAAATATCAGAAAGAAGTAATGTGGGGCTATGGAAAAATGCTGGAAATCAGATGAGCTGACAAAGCAGGAAACGTAGAAGTGGGAGAGCCTTACGATTCGTCAACGTGACATCGTTAGGGTTGGGAGAGGACGGGGGCAAGGAATGGGAAGTAACTGGGCCATAGAACTATCTCGGAATTCGCCTTGGAGTTATTTCGTTGAAAACAGAAACTTGGTGCCTCGTTGCCTGACCAGATATCGAACACAAGTCCTTCCGTATATCACAACCGACCATTACCGCTAACAAGCCAAGCTCGGCTAGACAATTCTACATATGCTTTAGACCTGTCACCACTAAAAGCTATAGAGGGTACTAGTAATATTAATGGTAGCATAATAATTTTGACACTTCGCGATTGTAGTTGTTACAGAAGACACCACCCTATTCAGTTCCGCGCTGTACATTACTTATGCTCGTTGCGTACTGTGATCTAAGTGGAGATTTAGAAAGTGCTGTAATATGTGCCCCGGAACCTTGCTGAGCCTGTCCGGTCACTTGCACTTTCTGTCGGCTAGTGCTCCTCGTGTGACGTCACAACCACTGTGTCTGGACTACGGCACACGTGGAAGATTACTAGGAAGCGATGTGTTCTTGGCAATATCGGCGTAGGTCGATACTAGCACAAAGGTAGCCCAGGCCATATCACGTTCGTGGAGGGAACTGGATGCATCACAAATGAAAATTCAGACACTCTGCATAATAATTTTTAGCCACTGATAATTCATTAGAGAAGCAGTTCGGAATTTAACTTCGATTTCAGTCCTCTACGATAGCTCACATTTTGTGGTCCCTTAAGTCATTTATGTTGGTCGTCCCGTGTTCCAGGCTTCTAAAAGACCATAACTTTGATCTGAATTAACTATTGATGATAGAACAATTACACTTACATTATAAGGTGAACGTCCATCGGTTGACGTTGAGTGGAAGTTCATAATATCTTATCACCGGCTTCTGGATGGTATGGAGTGAGCCTTAGGTCACTATTGATGGGGTTTAGAATGTTTGATGGGAACCTTAAACTAGAAGTCTTACTTTTTTATTTTGGCAGTAAAGGACCTCTCAAAATGTTCATCCTTACACATGGAACGCATAACACACAATAACCACAGTTATTTACAAATGTATACTGCAGCAGTAGGCAACCGAGGAAACGAAGTTGTTTCCATGCCTTAAACAGCACTGGTTTAGCCTCCTACTGGAATTCCCAAACCAATCCTCACGATTTATACGGTAAGAAAAGAATCAATGATGTACTTCCAGTACGAAGCATATTTGAGAGTAAGATCAGTAACATATGAGAAATTAGAGAATATATGTAAGAGGAAGGTCTTAAATAATTGAATAAAAATAACAAAAGCTAACGGAATTAAGTTCGTGTTCCTAGGGATCTTCGTTTACTGGATTCTAAGGTTTCGTCGATTGCTGAGATGTGATAAAAGATGACTGCTGCTAAGGAAACGAAGTTAGTGTAATTTATTTTACTCTGTATTTGTGGTTGCTAGACGACGAGATCATTGAGAGAAGACTGTGAACAGGGAACGGCAAAAATATATATATATATAAAATGGTTATTGCCTGTATGGAAGGAACCATCCATGCATTCGTGTGATTTCAGGAAACAATGACTGGTTTTGGGCTCGATTTCATGTCCTCCGAATGCTGAGTGCGTTCGTCAATCGTTTAGGCACCAGGCTAAAGGAAGTGCCTTAATAGTGCGGCCTCACTTAGAATATTGTTGCTCTGTAAGGAGTCCCCATCAAAAAGGGATTAATGGAAGCATTAGAGATGGTCCAAAGAAGAGCCGCCCGATTCATGGCAGGTATACATAGTTGGAGGGAAAGCGTAAATGCGATGTTGAAGGAGTTGGTTGGGAAGACCTGGAGTACCGAGGGCGTTGCTGTCGACAGAAGCTAATTGAAAGATTCTCGATTGACGTATTTCGGAATGACAGTAAACAAATATTGCTATCAGCAACATTCATATCTCGGAATGACCGCGAAAATAAGATAAGAGAAATCAGGGCCAGAACCGATTAATTTCTGTACTCATTTTTTCCACGAGCGATTAGGGAGTATAATAGAAAGGATTTACCGGGCGAGTAAACATAAAATCTGACAGGAGTAGCTTTCGGTAAAGCACTCCGGCCATCCTGATCTGGGTTTTCCGTGGTTTCCCTATATCGCTCCAGGCGAATGCTAGGATGGTTCCTCACAATAGCCCATGGGCGCCTCCTGCCATATCCCGTATATCCCTTCCAAACCATTACCTTTCCTCCACACACTTTTAGTGAATCGCGGAGTAATAGTAATAGTAATAGACATGACAGTATGTCATTCCGAAAATGGAAAGCGAATACTTTCGAGGACCTCAAAACTGAAAATAAGATTAAATTTTTTGTATAAATTGTATTTAAGAGATGGCTTCAAACTAAATAAATATTTCCAGTTTGAAGGGTTGTCGTTTCGATGAACACAAAGTTTTTCTGCTCTACAATGCGTGCTGCCGTTCAGTAGCTGGAGTCCTCTTGAAGCGGCAGTGGCGTGGGGAGCTGGCTCTTCAAGAGGGAAGTGCACGTCATTCTTCGTTGCCTATAGTCGTTCGTTATTTCACTTTGCATGCTTTCGGAGGTAATTAAGTCAAGCGCTGTAGAGCAACATTTCATTCGTTAAAGCTAAAGTTCAAAGAAGGCTCTTATCCTCAAGTATCAAACAAAGTCTCGTTCGTTATACCCTTTGACAGCTAGAGCACGAAAATGTTCGAAGTCAGCGATGTGGAAACGGAAGCAGATGTAAATTTTATAATCAAATGTGGGTTTACCCTGTAAGATATGACCATGGTAAAGATCGCGATCTGATTTTGTTGTACAACGGATTGGACGTTTGTATGGTATGAGTAAGGTCCTGATTTCATACTCCAGTCCGGCAGTCGACATTTGCTTTCTCTGATTTCACTTTTGGTAAATACAGATATGATTCGTATACTGCTTGCCAATGGCAGTTTGCTTATACAGTCCTCCCAAACTCAATGATATAATACATCACCCTTGACTCAATTGGACTCTGTGTTGGTGAGATGCAAAATCGCAAAATCATTAGCAATTACTGAAAAATCGTTTATTCACTTTCAGCAATTCGGTTCTAACTTTAGGCTACATCTTGTAAGAATTTTTCCACAAGATTTAACAAAGGGTAAGTTACTGTCAATGTCTGTAACGGTAAACGTCTAACCAGGAGAGGACCGACCGGCCGACCCTCAAGAACGGCGAACGTTCCAGATAGGTAATTACGTGTGGTTAGCAGAGCATGTGAAACACATCGCATCGGAGTTCTGCCTCAGAAGAAGGTCAAATCATACCCACCGAAACGTTAGCATTTCAGCCTTCCACTGCATACTTCTACATTCAACACATTTCCAAATATGGATGCTATTGATTTCACTTCTTACAGTTTGAGGCCCTGTAGTCAGCACAGCCTGGACACAACACTCAATAAAAAATTCAAATCCCTGAGACTGGACTTGAAGCTGTAACGTAGAAGAGTCTGTGTGCTTCCCCAAATCAAATACACTCAATACCAGACTGAGTAATACATAAACAACAAACTGCGAGGCATACGAGGGGCGATAATGGCCTCGTAGCGAGCGGGGAGTGGCAAATGAAATGAGAGAGAATATACAGGCATGTTTGCGAAGGTCGTAGAGCGAAACACGACAAAATATTGCGCCTGCAACACCACCTGACAAATTAGCTTCACAAAAAACACGAGCGCACGAGGCTTATTTCCTGCCGAAACGTTCTATTGTTTCAAACGAAAAAGGTTTGGTGACTCTACTAAACTCGTGTATAAACCACTTTCATCTAATCTCGCCTCCTAAACTTTCGCTTTCTTATTAGTTCCTAAAAACTGCGAACATAAACTGGTTGTTTTTACGTTTGCAAGTGATTACCCAGCATGGTGGGTGAGCGGTAACGCTATGGCCTCGCATTTGGGAGGACGCGGGTTCGAATCCCCGTCCAGCCATCAAGATTTCCATGGTTTCCCCAAATCACTCCAGGTGGATGCCACGATGTTTCCCTCAGAAGGTCTTGGGGGAAAAAAACGCAAGTGGGAGAAGTGAATTACTAAACCTTTGAGGTGTCCTTTCTTGAGAATGGATGCATATGATGCCAGCAAGATTCGTGTCTGGAAATTCACAATCAGTAAACTATACGATAAAGGGATTTGACTAGGCGTCGCTAGCGGACCTGAATGGACATTGTGCGAAGCATTAGGAGTAGTAGATGAAAGAGAAAGACGAATATTGTCGAACACTAGAACATCATTACAAAAATAAGTAAGTGGAAAAGTGTTCATTTCTTTGTAATGGATTTACAAACTGTAAAGAGTTAGAGATACTAATTTTTTTTTATCTAAATAAGAAAATTCACAGTGAAAAACAAGATTCGTAGGTAAATTCAGAACCATTCCAATTACATGTTCGGCTTGCCGATGATGCTCGAAGATGTTTTCACTCTATTCTCTGTCACGAAACTAATAAATAATTATGTGCTCCAAATTTATTTTTGTTGATGGTAATACTTGTTAAAAAAAAACTTATATCCGATACTTTTAAGGGGCTTTTAAACCAGTTAATAATAAAAACAAAAACTTTTTTCAACGATAATACATATCTGAGATAGCAAAATGTGTTACAAATGTCTAATATCTTTAAAATGCTTCTCAAGCTCTGGCCTTCCTTTAAAATTCCTGTTAAAGTTGGATTTCAGCACAATTATACACATAAAAAAGATTTTGGTCAAAATTTTCCCATAAAGGTGAAGTTGTGACGAAATATCGAAATGTTTTAGTCTACCCGTACCAGGTAACACTTTGTCTCGGAGTTTGGCGACTGCTGAGGATTTGTGAGCTCAGTACGTTTGATGTATAGCTACAAAGGGACGTATCTCTGGAGATGAGGGGAAATATCTCCATCTTGCTAAGCTGGGAACTACGGAAGGTCTGATAAGAGATGTATGTTTGTGTACCAGGAACTTCTGTTTTAGAGGAAGCCGAACGAGGATATAAATAAGAGGAAGAGGACAGGTGTAGGAGAGAAAACAAGCTGGTACGGCAGAGGTGCAATAAATTGAGAGGAAGACGCCGTATCGGCTCTACTGCATCCCTCTCCATCTGCCTGACCGCACCAGAAGACGGATGGAAAAGTTCCAGTCACCTAATCTATCTCGCTGTGTACCTGGCGTTAAATGGAGGTGCAGGTAAGTTTCCACTAAATTGTAATTCGGTAACATATCAGCAGGAAAATAGTATGTAGTGAAACTGCCTTGTTTGAAAACTAATAAATAATTCAATTCTTTCCATATCTTTTTTCCGATTGTGAAGGTCTCCGAAGCGAACTGGATAAATACGAAGCAGCACCTAGTGTCAATTTTTTCTTGCTGGACTACAGTGATTTGTCAATAACTATTGTAATCTGAGACTAATAAATGCAGGTGTAAGTTATGAGAATTTTGCCACCTATCCGTAAGCCCTTAACGCTTAAGAATATTTGTTTTGTGTTGTTACATTCTATTAGTTATAAGCGGATCTTTTAACTTGAAGATCGGAGAACTCCGTCCCAAAATTATCATCATGTTCTGTAAAATTTGATGTTATCCCGAGTTGTGTTCGCATCACGCCACGTTTTTATACAGCCAAAGTCCGGAAAGTCAAATGCGGAAGCGTGCGCTCCCGGTCAAATGCATGGAGGAAGGAAATATATGGAGACGACGCAAGAGACCTTCACCACGCATTGAAGTGAAGCAGGGGGAGGAGGAGTAGGGGGGCATGGCCAGAGTGGAGGGGGCATGGCCGCTTCCATACAGACACGGGGAATATGTACAAAAACCTCAAGGGGACTCTAGGATAAAGGTGACGCCGCAATCTGGTGATGGATTATTATGTAACTCGATATGACAAATAAAAAATGAAGAATAAAATTTTTTGATATCCTGCTTAGTTTTCGAGATATTCCGTCCCAAATGTGAAATGGTTTTGGTTGAAATTCAGAAGAAAACATTGGTCAAAGTCAAATTTGATGATGGATTCTTATTTAAAAAGACGAAGCAAATGAAAAATAAAGAATAAAATTTTTCGATATCTCACCTACTTCTAGAGATATACTGTATCAAAAGTGAGGTTGAAATGGAGAAGAAAAATTTCGCAAAAGTCAAATTTAATGATCGATTCTTATGTAACACGACGAGACAAATCGAAAATAAAGAATAAAATTTTTCGATATCTTGCTTAGTTTTCGGGATATACTGGGAACATCGCAATGTTTGGAAGCGCAATATCGCCGCTGCCGCCACTGCGCATGCGCGAGCCTGCTTCACCAATTTAACGTCACTTCTCCTCCATATATTTCCTTCCTCCATGGTCAAATGCACTACAACGACAGTAACGTCTCTGGAACAGCTGACACTCGCTGCTGGAAATTCAGCAATATCTCTGGCGGCAAACTAGAAATACGCGTAGTGTGCAGGCGAACGGCGAGGTGTTGCAACCAACGGTCAACAGGGGATACATCAGCCCGAAATAAACCTAAGAAATGCAACAGCTTGAGTGCCGAAAAGCAGGCAGTAGCAACACGATTGACACAGCACCAAACCCGCAAAGTAAGCGCACATTTTACAAGGAATATCACCACGTTCGTTATGATGCGATGGCATTAGAACATTTTTAGTCAAATATGGCTACTTCTGGTGTCAATTAAAATGGTCCAAATTTCTATAATTATTTTTTCAGCTCCTATTTTTCACACAAGATAAAGAAAACGTATCAAGAATCTTTTAGATCTTACATAGTGATGAATTTTAAAAGAAAGGATGTGACAGTATATTGTAGATGGAATTTTTGTTATCCAACACTGTAGGAGACACAGAACTTATAAAGTTTGCTCTGTTATTTTGATATGTGATGGCTACCAACAGATGGATCGATTAGTAATGTAAGGCTATTTATTTATTTCATTGTAGTTCTTCAAGTAACAACAATTTTTTATGTCATGCCGACGTCGAAGTCATTAAAGAAATCCTTTTTCCAAAGAAGTATACCGAGTAATTGAATTTGTTTATAAACGGTGAATTTTCTGAGAACACTGTCCTCTCTAAATGCAGAATACCACAATCGAAATAGCCACTATGTACTGTATCTACCGTATCTCAAATGAGCCATATCTATACATCCCCTTAAAAACCGCGGCGCTTCCAAACACTCTGCCAAACTGTTAACTGAGATTTTGGTTCTTTCGAACTTTACCGGCGGTATCAATTTTTTTTAAGTGTACACACCAACGAAGTAAGTAAAAACTATACGCTGTTTGTGTAAGACTTGTTCTTAAAATTAATTTAAAAAAAGAACCGATTTCACGCGAAAAACTGTAATATTTAATCGGAAAAGCATATGGTGATATGATCCCTGTACCAACAATATTTTGAATACAAATAACTATTAGTATCTACGTTACATGTCCAACATAATTACACCATTATCTTTCTCCAAAAATCTCAGAGTAGAAAAACTAATTTTGATGGTATCGCATAGCTCAGTATTGCCTGAACTTCAGTTTTTTTTATTTTTTTTTAATGAGAGCATATGAGGTGCTGCAGTTCTCCCTCCACAGCGTTTATGTTCTCGCTTCCCTATCCTCGGTCGTGCTATAGCTAACATGCAAGCAGCGTCCATTATGTATGTCCCATGTAAACGACGTCCCGTTTGTTGGTTCTGGCGCAAATAACGAGCAAGCGTGCAGTGTAAATAAGACGGAGGGAATGATCCAGAGAGTCTGTTGTACACACGGGGCCAGGCTCGTCGACAGAAAGAGTACAGACTGCTGCCAGGGAAACAGGCTCCGTACTGCCAACAAACACCCTCCCCCTCACACCCTTTTGATGTGAATACTTCATTTAAGTTCGCTACTGGGTGGCATACCAGAATTACGAACAACATGAAAACTATCCAGTTCAAATAAAATTTGTATGGAATACACTATAACCGACTATAAAAGACCATTTCAAGATTGGTAAAAGTAAATTTCGAAAAACTATATATACTTTGAAAGGAAAAATTTCAAAGTAAACGGTAAGAAAGTAAAAGCAGAACCAGCGGAACATAGGTAGAATCAACGCAAACCATCTTGGAAATGAGGAGAGGTGGTGGACCAACCGATTAAATAAGAATACTGAGTGGGAGAAAGCCATAGAAACCCATGGTTTCGGTGGGACCACCGGTGTGGGTATGGGAGTTACAGGAATCAAACTTACTCCGACGGACGTGGACTGCCCAGAGGAATACGCCACAGTTGATCAACTTGATTATTATTATTATTTATGTAAACCTACCCTGAAACACATGTTGTCACTAAAATATATAAATAAACAAATACTACCAGGGAAACTAATAGAGACTGTTCAACTCAATAAAAATAACCACCACACACACACAAAGCTAATGAAAACAGAGAAATAGTTTAATAGAGCAACACAGATACAATAACAAACAAAAAAGTTGGTAGCACTGCAGTTCATGTTATGTAGCAGACAAACGCAACAAGGAGTTTGCAGTTTCAATGGATATAATGCCAAGTGATCATTCAGAAATATATGTAAAACAGATTTCTACTTGTGAAAAAGAAGATCTGTAAGATGCATAAAGTGCTGTTCCAGATCGCATAGTAAATATCATCACTCTAGCTGTAAGTACAATGTAAATATGCATATAATAATTTATAACTCTTTTGTCAAATGTAATGAAACACATGTAAAACAAATTCACAGCCACTGACGATGCCCCACACCATAAGGGCGAAACGCATATGGGAATAAAGTAACATTAACATCAATAGTTGTTTCCAGACGGAATTTTGATTTATAAACATGTTGTACAGTTAAGTATTGATTAACAGTAGTTTCTCTTGTACTGTTTAGCAGTTAAGTACCTAATAAACCCGCCATTGAGGCTCAGTGCACTTAGATGCCACGAATTGGATAGAAAAGGTACAAAGGAGTCGGGGATTAACCCAGGCACTCTCATACCGGCCGTCATGACTGTGGTTTTTAGGCGGTTTTTCGGAAGCCATCAAGTCTCCGTCACACAAAATACACATTTTACAAACAAAAAATACATTTATCACACTGTGAACATAGCTACACATTTCGTAGACAAGTGGTAACACTTCATTTTCTCTGTTAATACGTAGTACGACCTGGCAGTAGGCATGCGGCCGTAAAACCAAAGTTGACCACGCGAGTGATGAATAAAACTCGTCGAAGGCAGCTGACAACTAACAGCTGGGAGAAAGTGGTGAAGAAGAACAAGAAATTAAGTACCAGGTAATAGTTTCTCTTGAATTCTTAAATAACATATTACGATTTAAACAATACATATAGACTGACTGGCTGTTTAGCTAAGAAATACGTATTCAAATTTCAAATTAACACTTGCTACCCACAATCTTCTTTAGTTGCTTCAAAGTACACAGTACAACATGAGAAGTGTCAAGTTCCCTTCCCTATAAAAGTGTTTCCATCATCCGTCTGCGTAATGGCCTGGAAACCCGGGCGATAGAGATGCGATTTGCCGCGCATTCCCACTCTGTCGTTGCTAGACCTACAAGTGAATGTAAAATACAAACCACGGAACTTCCAGCCGTATTGCATATGATCAGTCATAGGCTCTGGAAAATTCCTGGACGTACTGGCACTTAAACCCAAGGCCCTGTTTTTTTTTTAGGCAAGCGCCTTAACCACTAAATTACCAGATCGCTCCTCCAGTATGTATGGACGCAGTGAGAATATGAGATGGTTCAAACAACAGTGCAGTATCTTCGTTGTCAAACAACGCCGGCTATTCGTCAATAGGTGTCTGTTAACTTGTTAAAGCGGGAAGAAAAAATCCGCACTTTCATCGGAATCTGAGTTATAGCCATTCACTTTGTTGTCAGTAATTCTACCAACCGACGTATATCAAACGATTCAGTCCAGTATTATATCATCACTAATATCATAGAATAATTTCGGAGAACCTTTAAGAGTGATGTGAACGAGATGAAGGATACGTCGAAATTAGTGATAGTTAAGTCTCTGGAACTAATGGCGCTGAAAATTCCTCCGTGCCTTTCAGCAGATGGCCGATGCCCAGTTGAGCTCTTCCGTCGCATATGGCGAGTACCGGCTCGCTAATACCCTGCCACATTGTGGACATCACGTTCCGTCAACAACCTCACTGTCTTCCTGCTAATACTTCCCAGATCCTCAACTTTGTAAAGGAATGTGAGGAAATGGGTTACTAATTCTTCTACCAAGCGTGGTGCGTGAGCTCTGGGCTCGCATTAGGGAGGACAAATGTTCGAATCCCCATCCTGCCACCCAGATATGGGTTTTACATGCTTTCCCCAAAACACTCCAGGCGAATGCCGGGATGGTTCCTTTAAACGGCCATGGCCAAATTCCTCCCCGTTCCTTGCTCCCAGTCCTTCCCGTCTCTAATGAATTCACCATCAGTGAGGCATATAGCTCTAAAAAAAAAATTAAAAAAATCGAATCTCCTTTGCCCTCTTGTATAGAGCCTATTGTACGAAGTGTGTTCAAAACTAACGGGAATTTTAAAATTTCGCGTGTTATATTAGTCCGATTGGCACAATTTTTTCGTTGTTGCGTTAGCAAATATGTCTTAAAATTATCTCTACACTGTGTGCTATATTGGATGTTAGTCTTTCGTTAGCTGTTAAAAGGATAACACGTATTTTGATACAGTCGGCGATTTTTCATTTGTATAAATCACGGATCACGAGGTCATATGATCAATAAGGATTACTACCTTCAAATACAAAGCCGTCCGAAGAAAACGCCAGTATTTTTGTCAAAACTATTCATGACTTTTGCGTCACGATAGTGCACCTGCTCACACATCGTTGCTTGGTTGTGAATTTATAGCAAAAAACAACACTGTAATAACTCAGCAGCATCCATATTCGCCAGACAGGTCCCGTGAGTCTCTCTTCTGTTACAGGGCCGTCGTTTTACAAGCATAGAAGAAATTAAAAGTGCATCGCTGAAAGAGCTCAAATGCTATCCCAAAGATATAGTTCCAGAAGTGTTTTTGGGATTGGAAGAAGCACTGGCATAAGTGTATAATATATATTGGGGACTATTTTGATGGTGATAACATCGATGTAAACGAATAAACAAAATTATATAAAAAAAAAGAAAATTTCATACTGTTCCTAATGACCCAGCTTTCAGTACTGCCTTAAAAATGTGTGCTGTTAGTTCTTTTTTAGTTTTTCTAGTTCTGCTTCTGTGCGAATATCTATGTTTAACCTAAGACAAACTCCAACGTTTTGCCATAATTTTTATACTTAAATTGCCAAGACCGCGTAAATAAAAGAATATTCTTTGGCGCAGTATTTCTGTATATTGTGCTATAGACAATGTTATTATCTAGAGTGGTGGTGTAACGTTTAGCGTTCTGGCCTCGCATTCGGGAGGACGGCGGTTCGAATCCCCGTCCGGGCATCCAGATTTGGGTTTTCCACGGTTTCCCAAATCACTCCAGGCAAATGCCGGGATGCTTACTTCAAAAGGCCATGGCCGAATTCCTTCCCATTCCTTGCCCCCCATCCTTCCCCATCTCTAAAGACCTCGCTGTTAAAGAGACGTTAAGCAGATTAAAAAAAAAGACAATGTTATTAATTCGGAGGTCAATGTATTGTGCTGCAAAAACGGGCGTGTGCCTAAGATTGATTCTGGGAACTGGGAACCAGTTTACCAAATTAACATTCCAGTCTCATTTGTGCTTGGCCACACACAAGCGGCATTGCGAAATTGACTGAAGTACAACCGTTTTAGGAGGAACATTATAAATAATCAGCTAACCTCATCAAACAAATGGTTTGTAAATAGGCATCTGCATTCACTTAAAGGCGTGTCCAGAATGTGAGACATTTTATTTAATCAGGTTATTTTTTTACTGAATCGGACGTGATACGATGTCTGTTTTTTCGTGTTTATCTCCAAATCTAGTAGCCTATGCCAACTATCGTCTACTCGCAGATGTCCACTTAGTAATTGCGGTCGTTGTTTGGTTTATTTATGCGTCAACTAATAGTTATTAGTACCCAGACCCAAGTATCAAACATTGTTTAATTATTTCTACCTTCCCTTCGGTCCATAATACTTTGCTATACTGTGAGGTAAAGAGCATATGAATGGATCTGAATAACATTTCATTTTCCCTTTTTGTCTACCTTTTCGTTTCTTTCCTTTTTAAAAAATAAGGTAAATTTGTGTTCGTGTTTGTAACCACATAACAAGAAACTATTTGTTTAAACATTTGTAAGAACTGAGTTATATATTGTCTCCTTGTGTGATGGAATCAATCATACTTAAAAATATTATAATTGATAAAATTGCGATGGAGCGCCCGCTCTGGTCGTAAATCTCCCTACACCCTCTCCCTTTCCCCTTCCAACCTATTTTTGCCCTCTACTAATTTTTGCTTTAAATTCTTTCAGTGTTTCCGGTAAGTTATTCATCACTTTTCTTGGCAATTTATTCCAGTCCCTCACTCCCTTTTCTATGAATACCAGAACAGATCACTTTCAGCGTCATTTTCAAATGGAGAAAGTGCCAAAAAGCGTAAGAAGTACTAGAGGAATGTTTACTGAAGGCAATTCTAATCAGATTACGGAAAATGCATGTATTTGCTCACATATCGTCAAAATCACTGTATCACCTTACTCCGGCACTGAATGCCGAGCGATTTACACTTTTCTAGGATGGGAAAAATAAAATCTCTTCTCTCCAGAACTCGTGCACCGGTCATATCGCTGTTACAATAGTTTAAGAAATATGTATCAAATTGTGCCATTTTTAATGTTATCAACGTTATTTGATACCAATTGTATTTAGTTAAACAAAGGAGATCAACTGCCAGAACATTGCACTCAACTCGTCATTTTGACAGGTTTACAAGGTATTTATATACGAAGTAAATGTTTTCGCTATAATCTATGTTATTGCTACAGAAACTCGAAGAAATTAACTGCCAGTATGTATTACTCATAAATTAATATATTAATTATTAGTTGCTTTTTATTACTGACGTCATTATATCAGCAGCGTGTAAATAGTTCCAATGGGTCAAATTCATACGCGGATGATAGATGCTATGATTTTAGAACGCGCAATATTACTAGAGATTGTGGTTAGGTTGAAATGGGAGCATCCATAAACCACGTAGCTCCATTTTGGCCTTCACTGGACCCCCTTTCGCCCCCTATGTAGCTCGACGTGGCTTTTGCCTCTACCCCCCCCCCCTCCCCACACACACACACGTAACACGTAGCTTTTTCCCATATTGATTCCAGAAGACATTTTGTACTTTTTTCTCTTGTCAGACTATCGTAAATTATATACGGAAATAATTAAATGACCGAAATAAATATTCACATGCTGTTGTGTGTTCTGTATCTCATCTTAACTGTGGCAAATATTATGAATGAAAAGCTACGTGACATGGCTCCCAATCCCCCTCTCTCCCCTCCCCCCCCCCCTCCCACTTAGCGCAGAGTAGCTTTCCAGCCAACCCCTCCCCCCTAGACAGAGCCACGTAGTTTATGGATGCCCCCAATGCTTCCAGAACCACAATGATAACACGTTTTGTTACAGCGTAATTCACAATGGCTTTAGTTTTATAAACGACTCCTGTTCTTCATGCGGATGGAAAACAGTTCCATTTTCAACGATCGTGGTGGGTGAGCGGTAACGCTCTGGCCTCGCATTCGAGAGGTCGTGGGTTCGAATCTCCGTCCGACCATACAGATTTGGGTTTTCTATGGTTTCCCAAGATTACTCAAGACGAAGGTCATGGCCGAATTCCTACCCCCCCCCCCAGTCCTTTCCCGTCTCTAATGATCTTGACTTCTACGAGGCTTAAATCCATAAAAAAGAGAATCCATATTTATCGTGCTAAATTCGTCCTGGATCAGGAATAAAACTAGTAGCAAAAGATTTTGGGATTCCTAATTTATTTTTAACCTCATTGGTTCCATTCTTCTGTCTTCATTATTACAGCAGAAGTTCCAACTCTAGCGCCATGTAGACTACAACCGAAATATGTACATAATTACAAAATCAAGGTTTTAAGCATTATATAATTACAATTCTACTGACGCGCTTAGATGCTAGTTGCATATAAAAAATACAGCGAGGAGCTGCATATATTGTAACCATTTGACGCAGGGGCTGAGACTGGAAATGAATGACAGGCACAAAAAGCAATTTTCCTTAGCGTTTGGTAGCTAAAATGCGAGCAATATCTTTCATATACGACTGGAAGGCATATTGCTACCAGCAAGGAATTTGGGTCGCAGATAAGATTAGGGACAGAATGCGCCGTTAAGATGTTTTGATGGTGCCGTTAGGATTGGGATACACAGAGGCGAGTGTGTGAAGTGAAGGTCGGCGGGGCTGCTGTGCGAGGGCGGACCGCCGAGTGGTCCGTTAGCAGCGGCGGTCAAAGCTCGCGCCTCAAGGACATCCACTGTGCTGGCACCGGCCACTGTTTCTTTCCGGACCCAACAGTCACAACCGCGCGACCAGCCTGCTAAACGCAACACGCATCATGGCATTCCAGCACACAGCAAAATGAAACAAATTACGTGTGTGCTTGTTATAGAATGGATACAATCGCAACAGCATACTGGCATTACGTCGCGATTTATAACAGGTACTTGCAGGCTCCCGCAATGTAAGGTCTGCGTTCGGATTCACGTGCTGAGGGTCGCTGGCTTGACTCCCTCCGGACCAAGGCATTTTTTCATTAAGTGTTTGATTTAATTTTCAATAGCAATGAAGCACCACACTTCGATAGCAATGTTCTTACACCCTCTCTTTACCATCTCATGCTTTTTCACTATCCACCTACCCCTGCCCTTTTCGAATTCAAACTTTAGACTCCTGTTCATTAATTCCTTTCATAATTTATTCCAGTTCCTGACTCCCTTCCTGACTTTTGATGCCGACTTATGATTATGGTAATCTCTTACTTCCATGTACAGATCTTAATCCTTCTACTGATATCCATCTGTGCATTATCATGATTATGACCTTTGACCAATCCAAACACTCTCTTCACCCGCTTTCTGTCTTCTAACGACTCCCAACACAGCTACTTCATGATACCAGTTGCTGAATGCATTCTGCGGTAATTTCCACAAAACAAATTTAACTGTTCCCCTTTGTAGCCCCCTCCAACTCACAAGTTTTGTGTAGTGCTGTATTTTACTGTAAGATTTGACATGGATATTGATAATATGAATTACAATAATGAGGTCGTATGGATAACTCAGCTAATTGCAGTTTTTTTTTTTAAAAAAAAAGTTCCATATTAACAGTACGGCTACGTCGCACGTTTAATTTTTATTCATGTATTGACAGAAAAAAATTAAGTAGACAAGCATAAAACGTAGATGATTTTGGAAAAAATGAAGCAGTGTTTTTTGGATGGAAAAGATTAGCAGTTTAAAATCCCAATGACTATTTAAAATAAAACTTTATTTTTATTTGGTTTTTGCGGTCCACCGAAGTAGATGTCATTAAAGGACGAGAACGGCCTTTTGGAGGAATTATCGCTGAATGATTTCGGAAAAAATGAAACAACAACAGAAACATTTTATAAAAACAGAACATCAAACAGCATTTTTTTTTAGATTAACTTTCTGATATTGATGTTCTTATTTCCTGCAGTATTCTAATATCCAGATGTACAGCTTAACTACATTATATAAGTCTGTTGCCAACGTCTGCGATAAAGGCTATATGCAGCAGTAATGAACAAGGATTAACCGTTTCTTTCAAGCGTAAATTTTAATACCAGCTAGAAACAACGTGTTGGAGCAATAGATGAATGTATACCTGCGCATTTCCTGTACAGCATTCTTTTCCTTTCACCTTTTGTGTATCAATTTTTACATTTTCTGCAGAGTTTACTTTCAGATGACATCCAGTCTACGGAATCATATATGACTTGGCGTTTCAACCGATTAAAAAAACTCTCACTAAATTCACAGATGATATATTAAGCTGTCTTCCTTTCTAATGCTACTTCAGTTTACATTACTGATGTTCGTGTATCTTCAAAGCTATTTGTTTCTTAAAATATGCTGAAACACTTTTCCATTCAATCAAATAGTTTAGAGACAGTTTGGTAATACGAAACTGCTGATCACAGTATTATCATGTTAGCTACGATGAAAACGTCCTCAAAATTAAAATGACAGAAACTGTAGCCTAACAAGATGCCATCATGCACGTCATACATACTTACATCATATTGCTTTATCGAGCACAGAAGATTAGTGAGAAAGGTAGACAAGACCCTACATATGGGAGTAGGTGATCGAATGGTAACCATTCAGAACGAAAGCAATAATTGCGAATGCAAATAAGTCAACTGATATGCGACAAAAACATATCTAGAACACCGGTAAAAATTTCTAAATTTACCAACTGACAGTTTAGTAAGCGATAAGTGTATTTCAGAAATCAGCAAACAATAAAGGTGTGTTTGTACATGTTTAAGAGTTCAGTGAAATTCAATGAACTGGTTGTTTCCGTGTTTTTTCCTGCATACATATTTTAGAGATCACTATTTACGAAGTTTTTAGTCCACCGTCCTAAGAATGAGTAAAAAGTGAAAGTGCAAGTGGTGAGGTTATGAAGAGTGCAGCAGCCTCCCCGTTGTGTTTACGCTGTTTGGCCATCTAGGCGTATTTGGGTTAGCATATAAATCAGGTCAGTATCAAAATGGTAAGTGGCGTCCGCATCTTGAGAGGATCAAAATTCTCCCACGTTCCGAACTTGGCCATGGTCTCCGAACCGGTTACAGCAAGATAACAAGCTGTGAAGAATCGTTTAAGAGACGCTCGCCGAATCAGGGACCGTGGAAGATGATGAGTACACGCAGCGATGGCTGCCAACTCACTGCGCTCAAATGGGATTCGCTCCGGATCCAACCCTGTAATGTTACTCAATATTCGCAAAGTTTACGGCGTAATACCGGGGTCATTAAATATGAATTGTCGTTCTACAAGCGATTAAACGGACGGAGTGGTACGACATAAGGTCTAATTATTGTTTTCTCTGGATAGTTCTTTCACACACTGATGTCTTAATTACTAACATATTAAGGGACTTACGGTTGTTACATTCAGTGTAATTAGCGAAAAAGTTTGCTTATATAGGGAGTTAGGTAATTTAAGATGGAAGATCACCAGCCAAAGGTTGCGTCTAACTTCGAAACACAATGTTGTGAGGAATGACGAGCATAACACATTTGTGTGAGTTTCATGCCTTATTGTAGATTAATTTGAAGTATGGTTAGAAGCCTAAGACACGTGTAACAGAAAAGAGACTGGATTCAGCACTTAACCAACGTCAAGTGTTGAGGAAACTGCGATAGGATTATATATGGAGAACTGACACGTTGTGATGTATGTGGTAGCGTTTGAGCCACATAGTATTAGTGAACAATTTTCTAGTCGTATTTCTATGTCGCTGATAACTTAGATGTAGACGTGCCCTGACCCTACCCACTCCGCCATAATTTTATATGGCTTTTACTAAAGCTTCATTGATGTACGTTTCCCATTTTTCGTTACGGTCCAAAAATGTTGGAAATCATTTTCAACAATTAATTCTTTTTCAAAACACGCTGGATGCCAAATCAAACAAAAGAGCTATAATTTTGTATGTCTGATGTCAGCATATAATTCATCATAAGTGATTGAGTCTGTGGTGAAAGATTTTACAAATGGAAACAACTTCGATTAGCTTTCAAGAGTAGCTGACTTGATAAAACTTTCTTTAAGAGGTCATTGTGTCGTGTATCTTATAAAGAATGAACAAGAGAAAGGCAGTCTGTTATTAAAGATAGAGAAGTAGGATATACCATAGTTAGATGCAAACCAAGAAACAATAATTATGAAAAGTAATAGTGAAGAAATGAACATTAGTATCCGAGTATAACGCCAAAAAGAGTGAAGATAACTCTCAATGTTTAACTTTAATATTATTTCTTTTTAATTGTTTTGATGGACATCAAGTTAATTAGATCCGGGCAGGAAGGAACGGGAAGGTAATCGTCCATGTCCTTTTAAAGGATTCGCTTGGAATGATTTAGAGAAGCTATAGAAATCCGAAACACAGATCTTCGTCCCGTAATCCATCCCGAATGCTCGGCTCGAAGATTAACTTGTTTCGGTAATGTTTTTTTATTATTATTATTTACGCCTCGTCGACGTCGAGGTCATTAGAGACGGGATGGTATTGGGAACAAGGAACGGAAAGGAATTTGGCCATGGCATTTTGAAGGAAGCATCCCGGCATTCGCATGGAGTGATTTGGGGAAGCCATGGAAAACCCAAATGTGAATGCCCGGACGGGGATTCGAACCGCCGTCCTCCCGAATGCAAGGCCAGAGCGTTAACCAATCACCCATCACGCTCGGTCTGTAATATTATTTCCTAATAAGGTATCACGGTTCGTCATCATAAGAGC
Organism: Vandiemenella viatica; assembly: GCA_031002005.1. Taxonomy (NCBI): domain Eukaryota; kingdom Metazoa; phylum Arthropoda; class Insecta; order Orthoptera; family Morabidae; genus Vandiemenella; species Vandiemenella viatica. The sequence goes on along the minus strand of JARYHS010011408.1, from coordinate 76,468,394 downwards.
TGAATAAAATAATTGGCAAATGCAACCTGCGTTCACCTGGAGCAGTAGCTCCCGAGTAGTTTTTCCCGAGTACCACTTCAGGAAAGAGCTCAACCTCGCGTGCGGCTTGTAGCTGATATGATAAATAAATAAATTCATTTATACCAGTAAAATACTACGCACCACCGCAACATTATAGTAATATAATTGACACACACGAACTTTTTTCAATTACTGTAGTGATTACCTTAGCCAAGAGATTACCGCGTGTACCCCTTGAAGCAACCTGAAATATCCGAGGGGGTACGCTTACCACTAATTGGGAACCACTGACCTAGAGCAGTTTCAAAAACTATCAGAGATCTGAATTCTCATTGGGCGGATCAAGTGCTTCGGAGTGTCGTATGAAACTCGGTGACGTACAAATTGCGTTGTCCGCTGAAGACAATGCAAGGAGGGAGGAAGCCGGTGCCACGGTCGGGTGCGACGGTGGCGTCACCGCTCTGGACGCACAGTGGGTGAAGAACGCGGCCGCGTGTCACGCTTTCTGCATAGTGAAACAAGGGCACTTCCTCCGCGCAGCGCACTGCCACGCAATTCGCACATTCTCGAATCTTGCTCAAGTAAAATACCTCACTGTTCAAAAAGTTTCATTTTAAAATCATATTTACACTACTCAAATATTTGTGATTGTATACACTGACTCAGATGGAACGGCCTGGTGGATCAGTGGTTAAAGCATCTGACTGGAGATCGAATGGTCCCCGCTTCGAATCCATGTCTCAGTGGTGATTTTCACAATACCTTAACCCGACCTTCACCTCTGGCATAGATTACTGTGTAACGTGAAGTACGCCAGAACTTTTTCGTTAAACCGTACGTCCTCTCTAGGGCTAACACTGATGTGCACACATCCACGGCAAATTCAAGGAAATAAAAGGCTTTACGTGGTCCTAGTTGACCCAAACAAACATACATACATACTGAATCAGATATTTGAGTTTTAAAGGACAAATCCTCGGGAAATCCTCGGAAGAAGAACGTTCTTTGTGTTGGCTTTTTTTTAAGTTCGTTACAGAAAGAGTATGAGGATGGTCGAGTCATGGAAGGATGACTGTAAACTTGATTTTCATGGGCTGCACCAATGAAAAAACAAGATTGTATGAATAAATTGTTATTAATGTATGAGAGGAGATATGTATTGAAAACAAACCAAAAATAAGTAGTCGATAATAGTAGACGAATTATAAATCTCGATTAAATTATTTGAGTGGATATTTGCGAAATAATTGCAGTTTATTGAAGAAGCCAGAGAGATTTAGATCATATGGTTGTTTCGTTGATGGTGAATTGAAATATTAAGATTACTAATTTTACAGCGTGGCTGACGTGGCGGACGTATAGGTAATCAGTGTGGACCTATCAAACACATCCGGTCCAGGAAGAAGAAAAGTAAATCAATTATTTTCATATTAATTGAATTGGAAGAGAAAACGTTACAAATATAGGCTACTGTATATAGGTGAGCATGAAACCTAAACATGGTGTAGCGTATCGAAAACATATGAGATCTTTAGAGGATTCATCGCTCTTTAGTTACTTGTCTACCTATTATTTGTTTTAGAATGTTTGTGTTACACAGGGATTCTAACTTATATGTTTACAAATATATGATTTTACTGTGAATACCTCTTACGCCATGCGATGAGGCTCAACTTTCAATTGCTGTTCAGTAGTTGAGGACTTGTGTTCAAATGCTGTTTAGACTATGCAATTTTTATTTCCTATAATTTTTCGCAATCAGTGAAGAAGGAATGGCAGCGAAGGGTCAAAGAGAAAGATTCTTTAATAGCAATTGATTAATATTGCGTGCTGTAATTATCTTTCTATTCATTAATCGTCAAGCTGCAAGTTACCGAACTAATGTCACAAACGACTTGACATTTTTTTTGTCAGAAGGAATATTGAAATAGTATGAATAAAATACAAATAAAATTTCTAAGTGTTCCGTACGCAACTTGAACATAAAATTGAATTAACTAATAAAGTTATTTTGTATGAGCTTATAAAACATTGTGGTGAGAGCTAGATTTATTACCACAAAAATTATTTTCACAACGTACTTATTACCTGATACACCGAATCCTCTAGTGAATGATATGTACGATATATATGTCGGAAAAATATCCAGCAAAGAATAAAACTCACTAAAATCATAAACTCTAGATTGATCCTTATAATTTTCTTGCAATCTCTAGAAGACTACATATCACCATATGTTATGAAAGAATTTTAGATCAATAGTTTCGTAAATAAAGGGATTTAATAGTTTTTATCATGTTTTGCGAAAAGCAAATAAAAATATTGAAATATATTTACAAATTAATTGAAACGTTTTTTTTTAGTTAGTGAAATCCCAGCTTTCATTTGATACCAATTTAGAAAGTAAGGAAGTGAAATTGATTTTTTTTTAAAAAAAGAAAAAAGATTAGAGCCATTTACTAACTACCTATCGTGACATTTTTCAAGAATGGTAAAAAACCCTGATATTTTTAGCTTTAGTTTACATCCCTGTCGAGTATCTACTGTTTGTAAACATTTAATGTAAATGGAAACGTTCCGCAGACAACTATGACACAACCAGCTGACGGCGAAGATCAAAACAAGGCCAGATGAACGCCGCGTTGTAGACTGAGTGTTTGCGTTGTGTGTTATCTCTGGTAACCTCGTCTGGCCTTCACAGTGGATAACTTCAGTTAGTGTCCGTGTGCTTCCTGTTTACTTATACTAACAGCGTGTACTGTATAAACTGAAAACATGAATACACCCTAAATTTTTGCTGGCATGCCCAGTTTTCATGGGATTTCTGATCTCTATAACCACCAGGCCAAACTGCAACGGGCTGAGAAATCCATCAAGGAGACCGTCTTTAATTTTAGACTGAATAATGTAGACCAGTAAATTCCTCTTACGTAACATAAACATCACTTGGTATATCTGACACTTTAGTCACAAAATTCCAAACGATTTCTGTTCCATTTAACACAATGTGATTTAGTTATGGAAATATCTTATATTAGATACACAGTAAAATAAATATTTGGACAATAACTTTCGATTTGTCTCACATTCCGCCACTGTGATGGCTACGTTCAGTAACGGGATTCATGGTGCTGCCGAAACTAAAAAATGAGCTATGATATTGTGGACAAAACAGGTCTGGTGGGTGAGAGCTGAAATTCTCATGCAAGAGGACCACTGTTCGATTCAGTTCGGCCATCCAGATTTTGGTTTTGCGAGGTTTCCAAAACTTTTCCAGGCTAATACTATGGTGGTCGCTTATTAATTGGAGCTGTGGCATTCTTTCTCATTTCAAAATCCTCTTGCGACTCTAATTACAGCGTCACGTACAATCCGTAAAACAAGATTGAAACAACAGTAATAATTGCACCGAAAACAATTTACCATACCGGAAAAAACTGATTGAGTGGACAGTTTTTGAATTTCCTTTTTACTGTAAAATTTCAAAATACTGGCTTATTCAAATTGTTAATGCATTGCATATTAGAAATTATAACAATAACATTGGATGACATTTAAAGAAACGATCAGATATAGAAGAAATATGAAAGGAATTTAGCTCTTTATGAAGTAAGATAGCAACTGATAGCCGAAAAAAGAACGACCTGAAAAGCAGAATAGCTCTAGCAAGTAAACTTACTTCATAAAAAGAAATCTCTTATTATCAGAAATTAACCTAGGACACAAAAATAACTTTATAAAATTGTATTTATGAAGCACATCAATTCATTGTAAATAAACTCTGAGTTTAATAACAGCAGGAATATTAAATCATTACGAACGTCGAGCTATCGAAATATGGTGAAAATGAACTGTGTGAAATTATACGGAATGAAAGTGTGCTGAAAGTGGTGATCGAAGGAAAAGTTTTGTGAAAGACTCCGACAGAAAATAAAGACAGGTTGGTTGGTCACATTTTAGGACACGCTGATTTGGTTTATTTGTTACGGGAGAGAATACTGAAAACTAAGAACCGTAGATGAAAACAAATGTCAGAATATATTTAGTCGTGACAAAGACTATATTTTTTGACGTACGTATTGAAGGGATTAGGTGAGTATAGAAGGAGATGGAAGGTTGAATCAGCAAGTTCGAGACCGAGCATGGTGGGTGTGTGGTAACGCTCTGGCCTCGCTTTTGGGAGGACGCGGCTTCAAATCTCTTCCGACCTTCCAGATTTGGGTTTTTCATGGTTTCCCCAAATCACTCCATCCGAATGCCGGGATGGTTACCTCAAAACGTCATGGAAGAATTCATCCCCGTATCTTGCCCTCAGTCATTTTCCCGCCTCTTGACGTCGACAAAGCGTAAAACCATAGAAAAAGCACATTCGACAATTTTTCGTTTCAGTGGAGTTTAAAATATCGCGTTATAAACAGATGAAGTATTGGGCACGCGACTGTTCGTATCTCAACGCATTTTATATTTGATTTCTCTCAGAAATGTTTGCATGATCGCTTCTTTTCTAAGTGCATCCATTGATGCTGTGAAATTTTAAAAGAAATGCAGTTTTAACGAGTGACACTAGCTATTTAATCAACAGGCAAGGTCTGAGTTCAATTTCCTGTTTATATCCAGTCTCTACTACTGTATAATCTTGATGAAGCGGCTGTTACACCTGTCATCTGATGGTATTTTTCACTAAATTGTGTATGTATATATATTCTTAATGGACCTATAGATGTAGCTACAGTATTTTGTTCGCAAATTAGCTCCCATTTTGTATGTTCTGTCCTTGTTGAATGTACCTGCATAAATTTCACGCAAGCATCATTCACTAAATAAATAAATAATAAGTACTGAGTGTTTCCAAAAAAAATTCGGGGTGTACGTCACTGAAGATTTATATCGAGTTGAAACTATCACTATATTCGTGTCCCTATTTACTCTTCAGTTAATCAGTTTATAAAAAATAGTGCGGTGTCATTTATTGTCTCTAGATACATATGGTAGTTTTGTCGGAGGTAGTACTTTTGGTATCAGATCGATAGCAGTCTCCTATTGGCTATGGAAGAACCATAACTGGAAAAATAGAAAACTATTTGTGTTTTGGACCTTGTCCTCACTTAAAGTAAATAGACGTGGTGTTTTGTGGCTGTCTTCTGTCAATTACACCTTTTGCTTGTCATGAAGTTCGTCAAAACTGATTCCGGTAGGCGAAAGGTCTATGAAAGAGCTGGATCCGGAGCCACATCTTTTCGAAAATTAGTAGAACGTCCTCACCGTTGTAGCATAAGTCATTGCTGTTTTTGTTGTAATGTTCTCTCTAGCTTTCGTAGTGGGACGTAATGGAGGTGGCGAATCGAAAACGACTCCCGATAAAGAGTGATGGCACTCGGAGAGGATTTAACAACCGTCCCCAGATTCCATGCTATAAAGCGAGCACGTGGCCACGTGGCGAAGCCTTCTGACGTCACTCGCAGAACCGTGTTTACTTGTAGTGCGCCAAGTTCCCAGCAGGCCGCATGTCCCACCCACGCTGTAGACTAGAAATTAAAACACTTCAGTAAGGGCTCAACTGAGAACTAATGAGTTCACGGTCACGGATACCAATTACACCTAACCACATCAAAAGGTTTTAACACTTTCTCTAGAGCAGCGCAGCAGGAAAAGGACAGCATAGGTGCAAAATTTCAATTCCAATAAAACTTTACCGAATCTGGCGCATAGAAGCCATTTGCAGCACAGCATCTAATGAGATAACCTCTTTACCTTATCGCCAAGTCCTTTTGTTAAGCGGTAACGTCCAACAAAGCCTTCCATTCTAGAGGACGCGGGTTCAAATCCCCGCCCGGCCATCCAGGTTTCGTTATTTCCGTGGTTTTCCGAAATAACTCCACACGAAAGTTGGAATGGTTCTTTCAGAAGGCCATGGCTGAATTCTTTTCTTTTCCTTGTCGCCACTCCTCTTCCGCCTCTAATGACATAGACGTCGACGAGGCGTAAAGCCCAAAAGAAAACAAAATCTTTACCTAACCGACGTTGAAGTTCATAGATTTTCCGTAGCAATGGTGTTCATCGCATTGATAGCAGGAAGAACGCTACGCACAATAAAGTCCATGAATTTGCATTAAATTACTGTATAATTTACTTTTAATCTGGAATCGATCACCTTTAGTGTTTACGTGCTGTCCAAGAATTTTAATCTCATGGAAACCAGAGAGAAAGAATTTTCGAAACCTTCGAATTACGTAATTAAAAAGTTATTAAAAAAAGTAGGCAAGGCCGCTAGTAAAAGTGGAATTTAAGATTTGTACTCCTAATTAAAGAGATGTTGACATGAAAAAGGAGAGAAGCAGTGGAATTCGGCAATGGCCTTGTGAAGGAAGCATCCCGGCATTCTCCTGGAGTGATTTGGGGACACTATGTAAAATCCAGATCTGGATGCCCTGACGAGGATTCGAACCGGCGTCCTCCCGAATGCGAGGCCATTTAGTTTTTTGTGTGTTGCGTACACACACAGACAAAAATTTCAAAATAAGGTTTTGGCTCTCTATAATCAATACAGTACATTGTATTTACTCTTTTTAAAATATATTTCGTGTAAACATAACTGACTAAAATTTTAGTATACGTACAGATGAGATTTAGGGTTCTTCTAATAAGCTGGAGTATATTGGGAATAAGGAATGGGAAATCGAATATGGCGTGTATGCAGCAACAGTACTGCATTCGCAAAAATCATAGGAAACTCAGAAACGAACCCGCGTCCTATCGAAAGCCGGGCCTGAACACTGCCACTCACTCCCCAATGCACGGTCTAGTTTTGCAGCGAATGAGTGGTGGTGCTGTTACAGTGCCTGGGGAGTCAGATTGCCTCCTATCGAAGCTCCGCAGCCAGCGAAAGTGGTGCAGAGTGTACAACGAGCGGTTACGTGTAGCACTGACAGTGAAAGCAGCGGCAGGCTGACCTTTGACGGAGAGAATAATACGCTAACACCTGGTTCACATCAGCAGGAACCGCCGACGAGGTGGGTACTTTCTCGCAATTGGCAGTCAACCTCATCCTCCGCCATGCCTACATCCCTCCTTTCTCTAAGTTGTATTTTTTAGCCATCATCAGTCTCTCGACTGGTTTGTTGCAACCCTCCATCTCTTCCTATCTTGCGCTAACGTCCTCATCTCAACATAACCCTTACAACGTACGTCATCAATTACCTGCTTCGTATATTCAAATTTCCCTAACTTTTATACGACGGTTATTCAGTTTCATATTATGATTTGGATGCCTAAAACAGATGTCGGTAGTACTGACGGATTGCTGCAAGCATTTACCTACTACAGTCGCTCCAACTATCAGAGAGCAGTGTGCTCTATCTGAGAGATATGCGTGAAACACAAGAGTATGGAAGTCTGTAACAACGCTCCTTGCATGGGATAAATTTTAGCAGTTCCCTAATAGGCAAAAAGCGCTATAGATATTTGAAAGGCGTGGAATCCGGTGACCTGTGTCAAGAATGGACATAGTTATCCACCTGTATGAGAAGATAAAATGTATGAAATTTTGTCTAAATCGGTGGAATGGTTTGAAGTTTGTATGCCAAGCAGACATCAATATGTCAAAATTTATGAATATTATTAAGTTGGTGTAAATGCATGACGGTGAAAAAATAGTTCCCAGTTGGCTGATTTGATCTATTTGTTGAGTTTGATCATTTTTTGGACCTTTTAATGTAGATTTACATCAAAAATCCTTTGCACAGAGACTGAAAGAAATAAAAAATTAGTTTTTACAGACAAAAAAGTTTTTCCTATCAAAGATCATGACAATGCGACTGAATCTGGCTGAAATAAAATCGTGAACCATATTTAATCGTAAGACGTAGCACTGCACAATTTGAAGAATTTTTTCGCTCTGCAAAATTTTGAAAAATATTTCGCTCTGCAAAATTTGAAGAACTTTTTTGACTTTGAAGTATTAATGACGAATACAGATTTTCTCGCTATATGGTAGAATAAGGTTAAAGGCGGAGTGTGACGCCCTTTTAAAAATTACCTTACTTATCTACTTTTGCTGTAAAAGCATTTTTAATTTAGATTCTGTCACTGTCTACAGGAAATCCAATCTTGCAAGTATTAAACATATGGCTACTAATTCTGTACATCTGATTCACAGTAATCAACCCTCATGTAATACCCCTCATAGCTGTATAACTTATGAATATTTACTTATAAATGATTAATTTGTTTATTTCAAGGAACACTCGAATGAAATATCTTTAATAACTAGTTCATTTTATATCAAAATTATCAAAATGAATTTTGAATTTAATTTAATAACATTTACACTTAATAATTAAAAGGGTTACTCGGAATGACATAATGAATTCAGTATGATTTGATACCAGGTTAGCAAATTAAAAACTTATCATCAACTAAACATGACATGGCTTTACAATGAGCATGAAACTATGTTAATCCCATGGCGCTTACGGGTTGTAATTATGTGGACAGGTTCGTGCGATATTTACTCAGCACTCAGCATGTAGAGTTTGGAGACTGACCTCCGCGAGATTTAAAGAGTTTTCAAAGCGACGGTTCTACCTTTTGCTGGCGATATCAGAGGATGACCAAATGGTAGTCACTATCACCCTATGTGATCACGTTAAGCTATTCCTTCCACACTCGTCGTTCCAAGCGAGACCTCGATGACACATCTTCCGACCCATAAAGCAGCCAATGGAACGACTTGTTCTCCGCAAAGACCTCGCTCACACTTACTCGAATGCCGACTACCTCGCAACGTCTGCCCGTCACCAAAACCAACGACAAAGCGTATCCAGCCTGCCTCGCAAGGTTTGACCAAGGGTGAAACTAACTGGAATTGAACCATTTCACTCGCAACTGAATTAAGCGTTGCCGGTAAACGATAATGATTGTCGAAGAGGGAGCTTGAAATTCTGATCCCTAAGGAGGCCTGTGAATTTCGTATCTGCACGCGCGGCTTATCGGTCTGAAGGGAATGAAAACATCCTGCAGTCGTACTTTTTACTGCTCGATAAGGAGAGATAAGGACTGCCAGAGATTGCGGTGAAGTCCTCTCCAAATTGAAATCGCGTCGGGAGGTAAACAGGAAGATCAAACACGACAATCAACGTTGGCGGAGATAGAGTCCGAAGGAATAGCGCTGTGAACTGATAACTACTCTTAGAGCAACAGCGGACCTTGGTAAACTCTGCACGTGGTTGGTTTCCGGTGAAATCGTTAATATTAACCGAAATAATTCTCAGTCGTTGGTCTAGGCCGATTCCGTATTGCTGCAGCAGTAGACACCATTATGCAATTTTCTTCCCGAAAACTATAACCAGTTGATTCGATGTGTTTATGTTCAGCAGTCACAGCCTTTTTTCCTAGATCAGGAGTGCCATTTCGTAAAATTGTTACTATAAGTTAACTGAGTTCTTTTGTGCCTAATTGACGTTTCGACTTAGATGCTGAAAGTTAAGTGTTACTTCTGACAACGTGAGGTCTCCATTAGCACCACAAAGAGCAGAAATTTGAAGTGTCGTGGGCTCCATAAGTCGGCAAAAGTTCCTGGAAAGTGATCTTCTGGATCTCGATAGCATTTCATGCATGAACGACTCTGTCAATCGTATCCCACATTTGGTCCACGGTGCTCATGTATGTTGACCAATTATGAGCAGCAGTTGTGCAGAATGTTCCTCATCCCAGTTACGTTCAATTTGGGCACGAACAAGGCGCAGTATCATCCTGGAATTTCCCATTCTTAACGAGGAACCTGAATTCCATAAAGAAATGCAAATAGCACTAACCTGATGAGAATAGCGATATCGATTAATATGACAGTTCAGTTTGCCTAGACTAGAGAGATCAGTCATTGCCAATTAAATATGTCCCACACTATTATGGAACTTCCATCAGCTTCCACAAGCTGAATTCATGGCGAGTCTCCAGGATGTTAGGATACTTGTGGGATATGTAAATCATGGACTACTGCAATCCAGTCTCCAGTGCTTAATGAAGTTTCCAACTACTGAGGTAGAAATTAAGAATTCACTCACCACAGTATAAAGGATGTTACGAGAGACATGTAGACAATGAGAAACAGGATGGTGTGTATAAGAACTGATACATACATTATATACAGGGTGTTACAAAAAGGTACGGCCAAACTTTCAGGAAACATTCCCCACACACAAACAAAGAAAATATGTTATGTGGACAAGTGTCCGGAAACGCTTACTTTCCATGTTAGAGCTCATTTTATTACTTCTCTTCAAATCACATTAAACATGGAATGGAAACACACAGCAACAGAACGTACCAGCGTGACTTCAAACACTTTGTTACAGGAAATGTTCAAAATGTCCTCCGTTAGCGAGGGTACATGCATCCACCCTCCGTCGCATGGAATCCCTGATGCGCTGATGCAGCCCTGGAGAATGGCGTATTGTATCACAGCCGTCCACAATATGAGCTCTAACATGGAAAGTAAGCGTTTCCGGACACATGTCCACTTAACATATTTTCTTTGTTTGTGTGTGAGGAATGTTTCCTGAAAGTTTGGCCGTACCTTTGTGTAACACCCTGTATATTCATTGCATCAGGCCGTGGATTTTGTCCTGGAATCTCTATTTTCCGAATTCTTCATTATTTTAATTGCCTAAATATATATATTGCCGGTAGTAATTATAAGGAAAATGATTTAAGAGAATGATTACAACAAAGGATAGGGGAAGTCGACAAAATAACAGACGAACAATTTTGTGTTTGTCGCTATCCTTGTGCCTTCATCTACCGTAAATGAGGGATCTCCTTTTAGTGTGCTTCCTTGTATATGTATATTTTATTTTTTAAGAAGGGACCCTATCCGATCAAGCGAAGCTTTGATTCTCATCGTGACTTGTAATTAAGAATTTATCCAATGTTTTCACTGGAGAGTTAGAACCAGGGAATGTCTGTTCCTGGAGCAATTGTGCAAGCTTAAGTTTTGCGATCTGTCTGTAATTCGTGTAACTTATATTTTTTATGACATGTTTAGTTTGTTTGTCAAATGTGTAGTTTATGAGCTGGAGATTGGGAACTGTGCCAGCATTCGTCTAGGTGACTGCGGTAAACCGTCTCACAACAGCAGTCGGGACGGCCGGTTCGCAGGGTCCAGGAATCGAACCTGGTCCCATTGCATTTTCCCGATCCAATATGGTGACGCCTTTGACGCGCTGTCACACAGAAGGTTTTATGTATATATTACATCTTTTTTGCATATAACTCGAAGTTTAAATAATAAAGCAAGCAGGACGCATAAATGAAGAAGATATTAGAGTACAAAAATCCACAATATAATACAATAAACCACGAGACAATGATTACCTACTGTGTGCTAAGAAATTAAGGCTCGGTGCCTCGTTGTTCACATGCTGAGAGTGTTGCTGGTGAAATGCACTCCGTTCGGGGTGGACACGGCGACGGGCCGGCGAGCTAGTTAAATATGGTAGGGGCGCGACAGTCACGTGCAGTGCGCTTGGCAACAGCCCGGACTCGCGTAATGGATACGAGCGAGGCTGGTAATGACGGCCCGTGCAGGTAGCTACTGGAAGCTGAGCCTCGTGGGAGCAGGGCGCGCTGAAACCCGACCCTCTGCACGCCGAGGCGGTCGTCTGAGACAACGGCTGTCACCCCCACACGTCTCGTCGCCTTCACCTAAATTAACAAGTCGGCAGCAGCAAAAACCAGTTTTTCGCGCAAATTTGAATAACTAATTTCATTACCTTAGTGTTACCAACAGCCTTTAAATGTCATATTTCTTCGTGAATCATCTCGTCAAAAACAAACAGGTCTCAAACATTGTATGGAGTCCTTTAGAGAAGCGAGTAAAAATTTAAGTTTTTTCATTTAAGGGACCAAAATTTCGTCATTATTGGTAGCGGGCATCCTGAGGTTATCCCTGTATTGACCAGCTGGTAACATTTTAATAATTTTTCCCACAAACTCCTTGGTGAATTAGTAGTTTGGTCATTTGGTAAGGTGTCTACTAGTCCAGCAAATGACCCCCCCCCCCCAACTTGAATACCGGTCGCGACTGTTTTTCTAGCTGGCCTTATAAACTGTCCTCTACTCTTGTAAAACTTGCTTCGTGTTTTGTGAGATATGCAAGAATGCTTCAGCGGTTCGGATCTTTGTCTGTTAAGCTTACCGCTTAAGAAGCGCCACAGCAAACTAGAACCTTTTGTGCTCAAAGGGGTGTCCATTAACTACGTGAGCTCAAAATAGGTGGGGAGGGGTCCGGCAAAATCTCATCAAATCTTATTTAAAGGGTGAGCGCTGGTCGAAGAAAATCTAAGGTCAACTTTTTATTTCAGATTGTCGCCTTTCAATGTGCAGTAGAGCTAAATAATAAAAATTTTAAAAAAAAGGTCTTCAAAATTACGAATTCAGCGTGAGGGGGGGGGGGGCACCAACAGATCTCACCATATCTCACCAAGGGAGAGAGGAGTTCAAAATTTGAGAGAAACCCCCTCACGCAATTGATAGACGCCTTCAAACGAGCACTGCAGTCAGAGGCACACTAACCGCGGAGGGGTGAGTCTCCTAAGCGTGCTGTTCGCTGAAGTGGCGAAGTTCAGTGACCTTGGTGAGGTGTATTGGCCTGCGGCAACCAATCTTCCGCTGTCAGCGACCCTTTTAAGTTACGGCGCTTTGCAAGACGTGGCGTATAATTTATGATTTTACGCTGTGAAAAAGATGTTAGTACCGAGAAGCTACTAAATATATAACGGTTTAATAACAACACTGAACGCTCGCTATCCTAGATCTTCAGTCTCAAATAACCTCTTTCATTGTGTTTTATATCACTACTTACTTCAAAAAAGGATCTGCCGACTTTTCGCAGCTACTGATTTCTTTCTTCGCTTAAGTTTTGAAGCTGACATATATCTATATTCTACTGTAGCGAAGTGTTTGAGATCAAATCATTTGGGCTAATTTTCAAGTTTTAGTTCATGTATGATTGAATAATCACGTATCTAGTTCATGGGAAGTTGAAATTTGAATTAATAAATGTGTTTATTTTGGTCTGTTTGTTTTCTCATATAGAGCGAATTAAAGTCTGAACTTACCAGAGAATGTTGTGAATTAAAACACGCGGCACACGTAAAAAGATGGAAGGTGGAAACCCACTTCATTTCCGGAAATAGAATATACACGTGTTACATTGAAAAGGGTTCCACCATTTACTCAGCTCATGTTTGCTTTGAAACTCCTGTTTAATATTTCTTTAGTCAGGAAAACATGTGCTTGTAGCACGGTAACATACGAAGTTTATTTTTTTCTTTCCTCTGGGAATATCTCCTGAAGTGAGAGATGTATATGAATAGTGAACTGCTAGTTCGCTCAAAAAGACATCCATTGGGTTTCTAGAGCACTCTCTGCGAAAAGCAGAACGCTCGATGTAATAATCCTTTAGTGTAGGTCGGCCTCGCCAAATAATCCCTTCCCAGAACGTGTATATGTGTACTAATAGAGGCACCGAAGATGCAGTGTTCCAGGGTGATGACAGGTGATATATCGTACAGAACATCTTTGACTTGAGCATGAGTTCCGATAAGCCAATGATACAAAGGTAATGCACCACTTCATTTTCTCTGAGTTCTAATATCATTGTATATGTTTTGTATATGACTGTAATGAGTACGTGTTCTATCATCGATACTAATAAACGACTAAGCTTGGAAACTGTGTCATCGCTTACGTCACGCTCCCGGCCTTCGTTGTCCGAACTAACAATGGCCAGAGATGTTTCTATCAAATCGAGGTTATGCGCGTTACTTTACAGTTTTATTTAGTTAAGTAACCGCTAGTAAATGATTCCCAGAACACTTAAAGAAAAGCAGGTATTTAGTTTAAATCAAGATATTAGTTATTAGTCGCTTTTTGTTTATTTATATTCGTTCGGTGTAGATGTATTCGTTCTATTCTCTATTCTCTGTTATAGTAAGCTAAAAACTATGGGGTTATGCAGTTAATGTATTAATGCTCGTGCGCTCGATGGAAGCTTTAATTTTAATGCAGTAGGGAAGGAGTTATTTATTATTATTTTTAAATATTTTAAGTTCCCTACATGAGCGCCATATTACTGAAACCATTTCTTTGTTTTAATTAAATTAGCTCTACATTTATCGCGATCTATGCAGCCTAGACCACATTTAAAACTAATATTAGTCATAATTTAACAGGAAGACAACCGAAACTTTTTGCTACTGAGCGTTGATCGTTGTAACAATTGTATCTAGTTAAGCAACTGCAAACAAATGACTTACCAGGTTACTTTGTTTAACCAGTCATTTTTTGACGGGCTTCGAGTATTGTTTATAAGGACGAGACGATGAATAAACAGTCATCCAGAAGATATACTTCATTGACAGAGTATATACTGTAACCCAAGATACACAAATATTCTCTGCTATCAGACAAATACGCCATGTGGGATTCGTACCAATTCCATGAAATGTTTAAAGGAATTTTGCAATTGAGATAAATTCTTGTCAGCAATGAAAACAAGATATAACATTACTGTCATCTGCCTAATTGTGAAGAATCTATTTGCTTTTTTAAGAGGCTTTGTTGAACATATGTCTGGAATTATAAAGCATTCCCTTCTTCTTCTTCGTTTTGGCCAGCTATAGACCATATGGTTCTTAAACATGATGAACTTTCTTCTTAGGCCAGCATTCCTTCATCCTTTCAGTGTGGTTGTATTTTCTTTCCGAGTCTATTTCCCCCCAGATCCGGGACGCAGTGTTTTAGCTGCTAGTGACTGGCGAGAATTGGATGCTTTGGTCAACATTCTGTACCTTTTCATGTTGTAAATCTCGTTGGGATCGATTTACAGATGTTCGAGATCTTTTCTGACTAGCCTCGTCCACTTTGGGGGCGTCCATAAATTACGTGGGGTGAAATAGGGGGGGGGGGTGTCCGGCGAAATCTCACCAAGCGGGAGAGGGGAGGTCAACGGAAATCTCACGTGAGGTTACATAACAGGCGAAAGTCGATTTTAGGGGGGTATTTTGTCGAAAAGTAGGGGTGAAACCGCTTTTGAAGGGTGGGACCTTAAAAAAAAGTCTCAAAAAGTTGCGAGGGCGATTCGTGGGAGATGGGGTGGGGGGTCTCATGGACCAGATATCACCAGAGGGGGGGGGGGGGGGCCGGAAATCCGGAGAAAAACCTCACGTAATTTATGGATGCTCCCTTTACGTTGGTCGCTCTCCCCCTAGAGACGGAGTTGAAGATTTTGGAGGTGATTCCCTGATAGTCCATCCGAACTATACACCATGGAAGATTAATCTCCTCTTTTTCATATCTGTTGTAATGCTCTCCAATTGTTAGTATAGGTCCTTATTGTGCCCGAGTACTGTTCAATCATATTACCTGGACTGGGGATTACTTTGAGCAGTGTATGCTGCTGGAGGAGGGAGTTGCGTAATTCCAATCCGGCAACGCTGCCGGTTCACCGCGCCAGCCCGCTGCCCGGATACAGTATTGCACCAAACAACAACACACGGATGCTCCCAGCGTAATATCTGCCTCGGGCACTGTGTACCAGGTCATGACAAATCTTCAACGCGTCCTGTCTGAGGCTGTTGGTTCTGTCAGTCTTAGCATCATAATTCGTAAGTGCAGTACAGTTCATATATTCTGGGATACGCGGCGGCGAATGTAAGAAATGCTACCAACAGCGTATAATAAATCAATAAAGTCACAAGTTACTTCCGCCGCTACGCTGTCCAGACACCGGAAATTTGAGCAGCCGAATTATCATTTTCGGCTTCCGGATTCGGTATTCATTCAGCCAGCTACAACTGTTTCTGATTTTGATAAACACAAAGAATGTGTGGGAAAACATTGCTTAAAAAGGACGGGATTGTATGCGACCAACCTTAAATTGAGGAGACCGAAGGGATACAAAGGAGTCCACATACATAACTATGTACAGTTTCGAGGCGGCAATACTGTAGAAAAACTTCTCGGGTTTCAATCCGCGTCGAAGTTGAATCGTCTGGCGACGTTTCGGAAGCTGGCACCGCATCCATTCACAAGCCCCGCTTAACATCAGAACCCAGTCCCTCCATCCAGATTTGGGTTTTCCATGGTTTCCCCAAATCACTCCAGGTGAATGCTGGGAAGGTTCCTTCAAAAAGCCTCCCTGTTCCTTGTTCCCAGTACCTTCCTGCCTCTAATGAAATCGACGTCGATAGGGCGTAACGTCATAAGAAAAAAAATCATGCAACAAACCCAGAAAAATAAAGGAACGCTAAGTAAAATTATGAATAACTAAGGATGTGTTATGCACACTCACAGTCCTATCATTACTCTCTCACTGGAAAGAGCAAGAGATGTAAAACCAGTAATCTGTGACAGCCTCCCTGCTTGCTTTCAAGGAAGAAAAAACGGTTTAAGGTAATGGAATTTGATAAACGTGTTCTTATCGGTAGCTGGGAATACATTAAACGCCTCATTTCATTAACAAAAATTGCTGAGTGCAAAGTTGGATACCCTCCAAGTTACTTGCGTTCATGGTGAACCGCTGCATCCTTTGTGCAGCCAAGCCAGAAAGATGTTCACAGTAAACTGACAGCTTCGACCAGCAGAAAATTTAACGTGTCTGCCAAGGTCTGGTGATTGATATACGTTAGGAATGAATGCAGAAGTACTACTACTCTGATTAGGTTTCAAAACAGAATGTTACGACAAGCAGTATTTGCTTGTTTAGACAGCTCCTACAAAAATGTTCTTAGTAATACTCACACTCGTAAAGAAAACTTCATCCACTTCAGTAAACTTTTTTTCGTTTATTATTTATTTTACTTTTTTTTTTGTTCTCGCCGGCTGACGCTCCGTCAACTTATTAATATCAGGAGTTAGAATCAATAAAGATCGAAATGTGTCACCGAGGGTGGTGGGTGAGTGGTTAACACTCTGGATTCGCATTTGGAAGGGCGCCGGTTCGAATCCCCGCCCGGGCATCCAGTTTTGGGTTTTCCATGGTTTCCCCAAATCACTCCAGGTGAATGCCAGGATGCTTCCTTCACAAGGCCATGGCCGAACTCCTTTCCGTTCCTTGACCTGGATGTCGACATAAGTAAAAAAAAAAAAAAAAAAAAAAAACCGCAATGTGTCCTCTTCGAATTCGGGGAATGCCGATAGTATGAAACTGAAAAGACTGTAAAGCAGGTAATTTTGAAGTAAATCTCATGATTAATAGCTTTTGAGTGCAAGAAAGCGATGTAAGTAACTCGGAAATTGTGAAATACAGTAAAGTGTCTGGAACTTTACACGGGGTAGATTGGTTCGTACGGCAGTGGTAAATAAATTTTCATCATAAGGGAGTTGGTGCTCGTTGCAGTAGAGGTACTAGGACACAGTTTAGAACCACCCGATTGCTTCAGCGTGTGGAGTGTGGGCATACAGGTACGATACCTGTTCCTGATTTGTCACTCGCGTGGGGAGGTAATACTGAATTGAATTTAAATGCAGTGGAGCGCATGCTCCCGTGGCAATTTCCATAGACATCTATTTATCCTTTTTTACTATTTTTATTATCTTATATACTTTGGCTGTAAAATTCTCCCACCAAATATACTTTTGTCATTTTAAATTCCTCCAGCGTTCTCGGTAAATTATTCGTCACTGCCCGTGATAATTTTTTCAAACCGCTGACACAATTACCCACAAAAGAAAATTTTCCCACTCCCTTAGGCATGAAATTGAGTGCCAGCTTGTGCGCATAGTTACCATTTCTCTTCCAGGAACTACTCCTAATTCTTCGACCAATATCGCTCTAAGTGGCACCATACACGTACGGAAATCCTCGAGGTTTGGACGGAGTAGTGCCGGCCTTGAGCGATGACGTAAGGGCATTTCCTTGAGGCCGTCGCCTCACCCCGGTGGCCTGCTCATGCAACCAAATCCTCACCAAAAAACAATTCTTTTTACCTCGAAGGCTGGGACGGAAGGGTGAGAACCTCAGCGTATGTGTCTTGCGTTCAGGCGGCCTGAAGGATTTCATGTGTGTGTTGCGATTTTGTTCTCTGTTTTGTTTGTATTGTTTGGTTTCGTGTACAGGAAGAGTTTACTAAAATGTGCTCTGCCTTGAAGTGCAAGGAATACCACGACAGAAATATAAACAAGAAGCTGCCTACCTCAAGCTGGCAGGAAACAGCAGCAGCACAGCTGCAGAACGACTCCAGTTCACATGAACCATCCCCGAAAGCGAGTACTCCCACACATACCAGAAAAAGCGGAAACATTATACACTCAAGAAGGTTTGACCCTATTACCCATTTCATCTTCTTCCACACAAAACATCAAACTACCCTTAAAATTACTCTTTACAAATATCTGGAAACTTAGAGAAGTTAGACACACAGAGTAAAGTAAGTAGCCACCCTAGCTATGTATCCAGACTTAAAATGACTTGTTTAAGCATTATCGTAGTGACGGAATCGGGCTTCTACAATTTTTTCTCATAAAGTGAACAATTAGTTTCCTTTCTTTAAAACTGGCTTCAGGATTTTAAATGTAAATCTGCATGTTGCCTTCTACTTTTTTTTACTATGTCCATTCGACCTTGTATCTACTCTAGAGTTCTCTTCATGCCAAATTCTGTACTATGACCATAAAATGTTAAATTTAGACAATCAGAATTGTATTTTAACTAGTTTAATTCCTTTTAAGAACGAAGACTTTCCCGGCGTCCGACTGCAATGAAGACTTCATTGCATAATTTCTTTCATTTACTCCGATAACAGGTGTCTCAGACCCACAGTTGGCTTATGACAGCAAACCATAAATTTCCCACTAACAGCTGGAAAGGTCTACGCAGGAAAGTTATTAATTATTACTCTACTCGTAGATTTTACGTTTTAATATCAGGATAAATAACACCTATACTCACTGGTGAAGATAACTTCAGGTCGTCTAAGTCTCATCAAGACCTAATATGATGATGGATCGATCATCGATAGTTCTATTTAGACCATAGAACCATACAATTATGAAACGTTAATTACTAAACTGAATTCCTTCGGGACCCATGAATTTTACAGTGATCTTTTGAAACTTAATCTACTTCAAGTTAGACTCTGCTCATGAAACTCAGGAGAGAATATGACACCACGAGACTTGTGCCCCACCAAAGTTAGGTATGTGATCTGTTCGGGGCTGGTGGAAGCAGGCGGGAGCCATCAAATATGTCGACACCATCCGAAATAGAACACCCACCGGACGCCGTTCTAAATAAGTGAGCCACTGGCCAGCTAGACCACTCCCACCTGGAAACCCTGAGCTTGCTGTCCAACTGTGACTCGCCAATATGAAGGCAAAGAACTCGCCTTGTCAGTGTTGCAGTAACGAATAGCATTCGTAGGGATTTATCAACTTGATGGAAAGGTCCTTGATACTATTCCACACTATCCAAAATATCAGAGTGTGGTAACGATAAAGATTCCTCCAGCGAGAGTCATACTGTAAAATCAGATATCGTACTCCAGTTTCCCAACAGACACCTTCCACTGTGATCTATGACGGTTGACGTAAAACGGAAGAAAATTGCCCATAGGGTATGTGCGCATCTAACCTAGAATTTAGAGTGATTCTCTTGAATCATATCATTTGATTTGCAGGTTGGCTAGTTTCTTTGTGGTACTGTCCTGTTTCTCCATTACTTTCTGTTTTTTGTTTTTAGTGTCAGCATATCTTACATTACTCAAAACTTACAAGTTTATATTCCATGTGCTATTCACTGTTACTTATAATAATTCTCTTCAATTTTTTTAAAAATTGTTATATGCCTTACCCGCGTCATTTTTCTCTCATTTATACTGTATTGTGTTGTCCTTTCTTCGTCTACTTTTCTTAGTGCCTCCTCATCCACCACACCATCATCTCGTACATATCTCTAGTGCTTCAGTATAAAAACGAACCTTGGGCCTGGACACTGCAGAGTGTCAATCCCAAGCATTGCCACTCAACCAACAGATGTGATTCATCTGATCTGGGAGAGCGCCAACGTATTGTTATCAGTGACCGAGTCGAACAGTTTATCATTACTTGAAAAGGATTTCTATTTACGAGTGTAAGTATGAGTCAGTAACACAGTTATCGTTAATAGCATGAAACAGAAGAGAACACTGCAGTCAGTTGGACTTTTTTAAGACGTTGTGAACATCTAGATGGTTCATAATAGTATTACATCGACGAAATGGCAAAGAAAATCCCGAATCCAGCGTACCGGACATACTGATTGCGGTTTTGGCGGTTTCCCGCTATCACCTAACGAATGGAGGAACGATCGCTAATTTTTCCTTCATAAAGAACTCATTTTACAGGCAGATGGCAACACTTATCTCTGCCCTCCAATAGGATCACCAATCCGTCATGGAAGCAGGCGCCGTGATTAAAACTTCACATCCTAAAGAATTTATGATATTTCCAGGATTTTAAAGAGACCATATCATTTATGACGGAAAATGGTGGACAGAAAAAAATATAAAGAATGAGCTTTACTACTCGTCGAGGTCAAGATGATTAGAGGCAGAAACGGATTGTAGGCAAGAAGTCAAAGAATAGGAAGCGATTCAGCAATTTTTTTTTTTTAAGGAACCATACCAGCACTTGCCGCAAATGATTTTGGAGAATTATGGAAAACCGGAAACTGGATGTCCGGACCGAGATTTGAACCAGCGTCCTCCAAAATGCTCTGCACACTAATCAGACAGAGGAGCAGATGATATGTCAGTACGCTGCCTTTTGGAGGAGAACGGAAAAAGTTTGTGCAGCTATTTTCGTTGTTGAAGATGTTTCAGACGCTTTAAGTATGTGGCGGGCTGCATCTTCTAGTTGTAACTGATACCGCTGACCATCTGGCGTGACTTATTTCGGCGGAGTCTCGTTTCCCTCCTCAAAATAATTCATCGGCGAGGAAATAAAAAGAAATGTTGACCTCAACCAGGTTGAACAGACCCAGTCTGCTGTGGTGTTGTGATTTAGTGAACAGTGTACCCCCCAGGCATCTACATCCATAATTTCTAGTTATCCCTTTTAGAAGGATAAAATATAAAAGATACAGAAATACGAGATGAAAACTTCGTGATGTAGGTGTGACAATCTATAAAAGCTACTTTGGTGACTCTTCCATAGTGTCTGTAACGCTGACGTCACTTGCCCAGCCTTCGTTACTCGACTAATAACGACCAGAGATGTTACTGAAAAGCGAGCTTAAGGGCGTTATTTAATAACATTTTGTTTATTTCAGCAAACACGAAGAAATTAACTATAAGAACACTGAAAGAAAAGTATGTATTGCGCTTAAATGAACATATTAATTGTTAGTTGCTTTTTGTTTATTTGTATTTAATGGATGTAGATGTTTTCTTAAACTCACTGTCCAGAGATATCGCTGTAACAATAAACTAAGAAATATGTACCACATTTAATCATTTCTAAAGTTATAAGCTCTATTTAATAACAATTGCATTAGTTAACTGTGAGGAAATAAACTGCCAGTACCCTGCGTTCGAACCATCATTTTTGACGCAACCAGAAACTATTTATTTTCGATGTAAATGTTTTCACTATATTCTCAGTCACTGTTAGACAAAGAATTTCCAGAACTCTTGTGCTCAATCCGTCATTTTTGACAGGCTTAGAAACAATTTAATGCTATAGTCACAGAGCTTTTTCCACGGTGTTGCCGAAGGACCGATTGTCCACTAACAAATTGATGCTTATTCTGACAAACAAGATTAGCGATACGGGTTTGGTGATATTCACGCCTTGTTAGCGATGGGAAGTAACAGAAACACTGGGGAAACAATTGCCTTTTACAGTACAGTAGTAGATATGCATGAAAAACATTTCTTATAGATCACTTTTAAGTTTATAGCTATCAATAAATTTTGTAAGGGTCTGTTAATTCCAGCTTTGGATGTATCAGCTGCGTCGACTCACTGTAGCAATTTCTTAACAAATATGAACACTTTATCGCACTTTTTAGTGGAGGGGGAGCTAAAACTAGACTTCCACATCACTCAGTAGGCTCACTAAAGAGACAGACACAGTGAAGGTTGTGTCCATTGAACTAATGATTGGCATAGACGGAGGGTGATGGGTGTGCGGTAACACTCTGGCCTCGCATTCGGGAGGACACCGGTACGAATCCCGGTTAGGCTATCCATATTTGGGTTTTCCATCATTTCCCCAAATCTCTCCAGGCGAATATCGGTATGATTACTACAAAAACCAAGGCCGAATTCCTTCAAGTTCCTTGCCGTCACTCCTTTCTCGCCTATTATGACCTCCACGACGTAGAAGCTAAACACTGCAGTTTGCAGGGAAAAAAGTGTTTTCCTTTGGAGTCATGAGTAGCTACTTGATATCAGACTTCCTTCATAATGCCAAAACAATTATCTGCCATTTATCATCAAGGAATGCCATCTACTGCCACAAACATTTAACTGTGGCTTAAAGAACAATTGCCGTTAATCTCATTGTTAAAACGATATAATTTGAATCTATCCAAACGTACAGTCTTCTTCATCACACCAATAGCTTAGTTTCAACCATATAAGACCGGAGGTAGTTTCAACCAGTTGCAGTGTATATAGACAGATTATGGTGTAAAGTTTGCTGACCAATTGCCTAATTTATTCAAGTTCCTGGGTTGACGTCATAATGAACGAATTTCTCACAAACTGCGCATTCTGCCTGTATAGTAGCTGCCTTATCAACCCCGGTAATCCTACCCAATAAACGGAACCTGTAGTTTAACGTGGACTCCAAACGACGGATAATCTTAGCGTACTTCGTACCTAAAAAACAAAGCAAAGCTTCGCCAAAAGTGAAGGTCAATTTTTAAGGCGCATAGAAAGTCCAGCTGAGACGGAGGTTCGCGCACTGACGTGCTGGCAACGTCCGTCAAATGGTTTCGTTCTAATACCCACTCACATAGTTTAGAATGGAAGTACAATTGGCATAACCAGCAAAGTTTTCACCCAGCAACATAAATCTCTGTTCTCGTAGTAGAGTCTCCACAGTTTATCCTCACTGCCACTGAACTATCCTCCGGTGAACATTCTTCCTCTTAGTATTTGGTGTTCTAACACAGAAGACCCGCGATTTTCGTCACATTCAGCAGTGTTTGCCCAAATACAAAGAACTTATCACAGGAGTCTCTCTCAAATTCCTGAGAGCAGCCATCACGTCCAGAAGAAGTCCTGCTAGCTGCAGTTCCTGCGGTTCTTAGCGTTTCGCGCCAATTAACGCGAGGTTAACTGAGTCGGACGACTGTTTCGGGTGACTCAGCGCGGAGTCTCTCTGCGACGAATCAACACCTCGTCACATCGGCCTCCCTCCTTACAAACGTCTAGTAATTCAATCTCTCTCGATAGAATTTGAATTTTTGCAAGTGAAAATAAGGAATATCAAACTGATTCTAGTTAAGTAATACGGCTGTTCGATTTAATGGTCAGACCTGAATATTGGTGTCTGAGTAATATTTTTCGTTTTTCGTTGTTTACATAGTGATAATTTATAAGCCTAATATATACAAGACATAATAGGGTTTCGCACCGTACAGCGAATTTTTTTTTCTTTCGGTGGAAGATTCCGTTTGCATATACACCTATAATGTTACAGACAACTTACGATGTACTTACATACGTATGTATGTCCGTTTGGGCTATTAGGACCACATTAAGCCTTCATTTGGTTTGAGTTAGCTTTAGATGTGTAACAACTAGCGCTGTTAGCCCTACAGAGAAACTGCAGTTTAATGTGGAATCCGAAACACGGAAACGTTCAAGCGTACTTCATATTACACAATAAGCTATGCC
This sequence comes from Vandiemenella viatica, assembly GCA_031002005.1. Lineage (NCBI taxonomy): Eukaryota > Metazoa > Arthropoda > Insecta > Orthoptera > Morabidae > Vandiemenella > Vandiemenella viatica. The sequence goes on along the minus strand of JARYHS010011408.1, from coordinate 76,444,488 downwards.
AGATGTGAAGGTCGGATTAGAGCGTTATGAAAATCACCGCCAACACAGAAATTCGGACCTGGGACCATTCGATTTCCAGTCAGACGCCTTAACCATCTCAGCCATCAGGCCGCTTCTTTGAAGTTATTATATTTATAAGGAATACTTTCACTATATTGTCGAAAGACTACAAACAGTTGATAGAGAGAAAGGCGACATTTGAAGAACCCCAATATCTGAACCGTCTTTGTTTAGACTTATTGCTTACTTCTTATGTGCTTAAACTCACTTTTGCTTCTATTGTTTAGTTTTGTGCTTGTATTTAGTTGTATACGACGAAAGTAGCAAAATATAATATCTTAGTTTATCTTCTCCTTTCACAGAAAGTGTTAATGGTAGCTAGAAATTACGGTAAATAATGATGTGTTACTTCCAACACTGTATCTGAGTTGCGTTTATGTATATAATACACGAGTGTAAAAGAACTTACTTTGAAGTATAAATGAGCTTATTTGTTTCGGTTAGTCACAGAACAAGCATTAACGTGTTTCTGATATCTGCAATAACGAGCTCTTATGTAATCACATACAGTTAAGCTTAAATTTGTGGCAAACTCAAAGCAGCAATGACCCTAATGATCCATCATGCGTGCACCAAAAAGTCCAGAAGAGAAACAAAAATAAATGAAAATAAGGAACATTTTGATGCAGGCAAGATTGTTACGTATCTGTTACTTTTAATACGGTTACGTATTTTTCATTTGGGTTATATATTTTGTGATATCGAACTTTCAACATAAATCAACTAGTGAGTTAATATTTATTTGAAGATTGAACAGTTAGCTTTTGAATTTAGTCAACATTGGAATCGCAAGTAAATTTCAACAGAACAGTGAAATGAAACATCAATTTCAATAGATTACGAGTAAAATATAAACTCGTGAGTTGAATGTGGTACCAGAACTTCCTAATTTAGAAAGAAAAATTGCAACCAGTTTGAGGCAACACGAAAACCGGATGGGTAACAGCAGAATTTTTAAATAAACAAATTGTGGATTTTTAGCATTCAGAAATTTCGAAAGATGTATGTATATACGGAGCAGAATACGTTATGGAAGTGAATCATGGGCTTAGGGAGACCACAAGGTAAAAATGTAGAAAGATCTTAAATGTTTTGCCAGAGAAATGTTCTGAGAACTAAATGATCCGAAGAAATAAACTGATTTTAACAATGATGGGAGAGAAATCAAATCTTTAAATTGCGTTGGAACATCACGCTCCGATGGCTATGTCACTACATATTGTAGCATAACCGATAGTATAATAACATCCTTGAAGTAGGAGTTCCATGTCACGTGCCGGTTAATACTCTTTTGAGGAGGTTTCCACAGCAACGAGGAGATACACGGATACTAAGAGATTTCTTAGAGCAGCGGCTAAGGAGAGCTTGCAGGAAGAAGTCCGATAATATATTTAAAACGATGTACTTAAATAATAAAAGTGTGATCTATATTGTGAAGAATAACGACTAAAACATTAATTATTTGGTTTAGCCGCACAAAAGTCATACTATGATACGTAATATAAAGATAACGATATAAAGAGAAGCACATCGTAAATGCAACACGGCACATTTCTTAATGAATAAACAGCCAACTATTTTAAGAAATGCGACAATATCCAACTTTTCATATTACGATTTTTCATCACCTATCTACCGCAGTCCTTTGGGAATTTCAACCTTCAACTCCTTCAGTGTTTTTGGTAAACTTTCCATTATTTCAGTTGATAATTTATTCCAGTCCCTGAGTCCCTTACTTACAAAAGAAAATTTCCCCATCCACCTTTTTTTAATTCAAGTGCCAGCATATGATTATGGTAATCTCTTCCCCTCCATGTACAACTCCTAATCCTTCTACTAATATTCATGCATTCAGTATTTCGATTATAAACCTCGAATAAAATACAAACACTCTCATCACACGCATTCTGTCCTCCAATGACTCCCAACCCACCTCCTTTAGCATATTAGTTACTGACAGCATTCTGCGGCAATTTCCGCAAACAGATCTAGCTGCTCTCCTTTCTACCCCTCCGTCTCCTGAATTTGATACTCATAAAGTAGATCCCACACCACTGTACCATACTCAAGGTGAGGTCTGGCCAAGGTTTTATAACCAATTCCCTCACGTCCCTGGTACATCCCCTCAATCAACCACTTCCTACCACCTGCCCAACAGAGTTTACTATCAGAAGTATCCCAAGATATTTACAGTTAGGATCTTCAAAAAGAAATTAATGGACTAGTAAGTAATGAGTCATCCCGTCTCTTACAGCGAGTATTAGAAACTTGCTAGAAGACGGTAGTGACCAATAGAATAGCTGTAGAGAAAGGGAATGCATATGACTGAAGATGTTTGCTGGAACGAATACGTGCAGCTGAAGAGATCAATACAAAATTCGAATAAGTGGAAGGAGGTACCAAACTAGTAGGGAGAGTGATCACAAAAGAAGAGGATTATTGAGGTAACATATTGGTAGTCAAGCAACGTGTACTGTGTACTCCGCCCGTGTCTCTGTTGTCGTGAGCTCCAGTTCGATTCCCGGCGGGGTGCCTCGTGAAAGGAGCTGCGACACCCACGACCGGTGTTGGGCAAGTGGCGAGCGGGCGGAGGGGAAAGTCGCTCCTTTGTCCGTGCGAGTGGTCCCACGGCCCGGCTGGACCCGACCCCGCCTGCACTTGTCATCCCGAGAGACAAGATCTGAGCAGCCACGCATCTCGACGATCTCGCACCCGTCAACCAATTAGTGCTACAAGGACTCTAACAGAAGTCATGCCGACAAAAAACAACAACAACGTGACTCGTCAAAGTAGCTTCTTTCTGCTTCCTCACAGTTTGGTACATTCCCCTCTCACAGTACTCTTTCCAATATGTGTCAGAGCCGCCTTCAATCGATATTCCTTCAGAATCTTCTCCTTTCGATTTTGGCCTACTTTGGACTGTTGTGAATAACTGGTTTACTGGTACGCTTTTTACTCTCCTCCCAGAGTTTTTTCTTTCTTTCACTGAGGTTCCTTCTTCTTTCTTCAGACCACGTGGTCTTGTACTTTTCCTGGAAGCCCTTAAGTTTATAAATTTGACTTTGAAACGCTCTTCGATTCTCTATCTAATTTGGATGGATCCTGTTTTTTTCCATATTTTTTCTCTTCTCCTCAACCCATTTTGTTGTCACCTTTAATTTAGTAATATAGTTAATGATGAATGTGTCTGAAAAATTTCAGCTATCTCTTGTCATTTGTATCTAATTTTTTCTGTATACCTTTATAGATCTCCAGTTTTCCTCTTACACAAAATACCGTCTTTTCCCTTTACTAGTCCAAGGATTTTCCTCTACATTTTTTTTTTTTATTCTTCAATCTCCATCAGTGGTCTATTAACCGACAGAAACACACATAATTCAGACAGTGATTAGGGAGCATGCCGCTCGAGAAAAATAGCTTTCATGTTTTAGGAAACACTGCATCCAGACACAACGAAACTATAACGAGTGCATACTACGCCATTGCAGCTACCTGTCACGTACTTCCGCAAATTGTTAAGTTAAAATTCAACCAGAAGCATGAAAGCTACTTCTGCGTTGACACCATATCTCTATTTCATAGTAAAATCGCCGCTATACCTTTTGTAGCAGACATATACCACGCCAAGGCGAATGTATATGTAAATATTAATGTATTTTATAAGATGTATGACTTTTGAATAAATAACTATAACAATATTATTTTTTTCGAACATCTTTGGCATCTTTGGACCATAGGAGATGTGATGACGAAAATATTATATTGTAACAAGAAAAGAACGTACGAAAAAAGAATGATGGAAGAGATATATTTATGAAAGCGGTGGTTGGAACTGTAAAAGAATGTTAAATAGATAGCCTTTAAGCTATAAAAAGTATAATTGTATTGAAAAATATATTGGGTGTAGAGTAATTGTATAACAAGTTGTTGAATGAATGTGAAGTTTAGTGAATATTTAAGTTATTAGTATTGGTGAACAAATGGATAAATCTCACTAAATAGACGAGCAAAAGGAAATGTGGAATATGTTTATATCATCTCAGCTAAAAGGAATATTACTGGTGGGAAATACGACTAAAGAGCCCACGTCAGAAATTGGATAAAGAATAACAGATGGTGCAGAGTATTGTCTTGTAAGAGGATACACGAAAGCAATAAGAGGAAACGTGGAAGAATTGTAATTGTAGCGAAACACAGTTTAGAGTAATAATTTGTGTGTAGTATATTAAGGGGGCGTCCATTAATTACATGAGTTTTTTCGGAAATCAGCCCCCCCCCCCCCTTGCCGACGACCTTGTAGGTTTTCGAGACCCCTTTTTCCGCTCTCTAGTTCTCAACCGTTCTTTAAGGAATTAAAAAGATTTATGTCGCCCCCCTCCCACTTGGTGAGATTTAGCCCGACCCCCCCCCCCCCCGCCAAATTCAGACCACGTAATTAATGGACACCCCCTAAGTAAGTAAAAAGTATATAACGTTCGAAAGACCCTTTACAGCCAAGTAACTGAGATTCTCTATCGGAACTTCGGGTGGTAACTAACCTAAAAATGCTTATTGTTGTGCAGATTGTTGAAGAAAAAGAAAATGTTTATCCTTGAAAACAAGTACTGAGCATATCTGTAGTAAAACGTTCTGGTGAACATACCGTGAATTTATAGGCCACTACTACAGAGCTATTATTCTTTGAAGTTCCCATCGTCCGTGCCAATGTCATGGATATGAACTGAAAAAAATCGTTTTCTTGGTCGTATCCACAACCCGGATTGGATACTCCCTAAGGAGGCATACTAATCCTTTGGAACCAAGTTTAAGGTGGAATCCAAACCACGGAATACCCTGGCGTAGCTCATCTGACGACCCTTAAAAATTTCCCGAATTTCTGAAAGCAAGCGTTATAGGTAGAGACAAAAAATAAATAAATAAAATAAATCTTATATATATATATATAATAAATAGACGCGTTTTTCCCTATGTTTCACTTTTCAGCCACCAATACATAGCACAGATCACTGGTGTTTGTGTGAGGAAGTAGCATGGAGTTTCCTATTGTGCACAACGTTGGCCGAATGCCGATGGCTGTGGGGATGTGGAAGATATCATGATTAAAGTTGGTCAATGCACGGCGTTTTCATATTTCGACCAAAAATTTGTGTCTCCTTATACTTCTCTTTCCTGCCACAAATACATAGGATAGACCATTGATGTTTGTGTGTGATAGTAACAGTGAATCTCCCATTGTGCACTCTTGCGGTTAAATCTCGGTAGCTATGGGGGTGTGGGAGATATGATGGTTAAAAGTGGTCGATGCAGGGCATTTTCGTATTTCGACCAAAGACATGTGTCTCCGTATATGACAATCTGCTGCCACAACTACATAGCATAGACCATTGGTGTTTGTGTGTGGTAGTGGTATCGTGTCTCCTATCGTGTACTATGGTGGTTGAAAGTGGTCGACCTGCGGCACTTTCATATTTCTGCCAAAGACGCATGTGTCTTGGTGTATCACTTTTCAGCGAAAACTATCTATCGCACATCACTGACGTTTGTGTCTGGTAGTAACACAGAGTCACCTTTCGATCACAACGTTGGCCCAATTTCAGTAACTGTGTGGGTGTGTGAGATATGGTGGTTGAAAGTGGCCGATCAAGGATATTTTCGTATTTCGACCAAAGACATGTGTGTCCGTAAATTTTACTTTGCTGCCTGAACTACATAGCGCAGATGACTGGCGTTTGTGTGTGGTAATACCATCGAGTCTTCCATCGTGCACTATGGTGGTTAGATGTCGGTAGCTGTCAATCCTAATTCTTTACAAACACGAACGAAGTCGTGGGTACCAGCTAGTCTTTATATATATAAAAATCTCGTGTCACGATGTTTGTCCGGGATGAACTCCGAAACTACATAACCGATTTAGATGAAATTTGGCTTAATGTGTGTATTTTGATCCAACTTAAAAGATAGGATAGTTTTTATCTGGATTATAGACCTCAATATTTATTATTTGCGAATTAAATGTTCATTAAATGTTTGTCATAGGACAATGGTTTGTAATTATTTGTAAGCCACGCAGCCTAAGCGGTCTGCTGGCTCAGTGGTTAGGGCGTCTGACTGAAGTTGGGAAGGTCCCCGGTTCGAATCACTGTCATGGCGGGGATTTTTATAGGAACTTAACCCGACATTAACCTCCGGCGCAGCGTGCTGTGTAAGGTGAAATAAGCCAGGACGGTACTGTGGTTCGGATTCGACGTTAAAATGTAGGTCCTCTGTACCCGGCAGGATGGGTGGGCTAGGCCAAGGCGGCTATGACAGGGGCGGAATGCCCAGCCAGTAGAAACCATGTCACCATGTCTTTACGACCACACGGAATTATTATTATTATAGTTCCATAAGTTTCTAACAGATGGCGATTTATCAATACAACACTTGGTATCTAGGTTGGGTAATCATCCAGTAAATCACGTTCTGTTTCAATTTATTTATGCTACAGTTTATTCCTGACAGATGGCGCTGTGTTAATTTATCGAACCATCCAGTAGATGGCATTACGTTTCGATTTATTTATGCTACAGTCTACTCCACGACAAATGTGTGAGTTTCTTGAATTTTAATTGTGCTGTGTATTGTGTTATACTTATACTGTATTGTTGTTCATAGTTTGTGTGTTATTATACCTAACGACAAAGTAATTACACACATGAATATAACACTGAAGAAAACGTTACGATAAATTCGAATCATGTAAATATTTCTCGCTAGCTTATCAGTTTTCTTCTTCTTTTCGTTATGGTCAGCTGGGGACCATGTGTCAATTTCAATTCCTCTCCTGTTGTTTTTTCCCCAGTACTCCTTCATTATTGCACTTCTATCTACCTTGGAATCCTGCCATATTCGAAGTCTGCTTTCGAAAAAAATTTCTTTCCATACAGTTCACTGATATTATTTCGTTTCAAATCTTTCTAAACCTCTAGAAAGCCTCTTGTCATCCATGCTATAAATGTATCGAAAAAATATCATTCTTCTTTTTCTGATTGTTTCTGTTATTTTTTCAATGTTATGATATATTTCCTCATTAGTTCTTAACTTCCATTTTACTGTATTTTTCAATGGAACCAAAAATTCCGGTTTCTCCACTAACCTCGACAATGCGTGTAGCACGACGCAAACGTGTCAAGAGAGCTTATCAATCAGCAACACAAATCGCGGCAAGTAAGGAAGTTCAAAGAATCAGGACAGCTGAGCGTCGTATGCAAGAATCTCAAGAACAGCGTGATGAACGTCTGTTACAGAATATATCGAGAACAAGAGCGGCACGAGAACAGCACATAGCTACATTCAGGCCTGCCGCTAGCTGGTTGAGCGCCCGCGTGCAATACCGATTATGCCGAGCCTGTCTAACTTCAGCCAGTGGTGGATCTAGGAAATTTCCGAACCGGGTCAAAAAACTGTGAGATTGCCGCCCCTTCGAACATTATATGCCGCCCCCATTGTTGCCATTTCCGAGTGTCGCCGGCCGCCCGAAGCAGCTGTTGAACTAAAAAAAAAAAAAAAAAAAAGAGGACGAGAGAGACAGCAAATCAGCCGTGTATCATTTGTTCGTCTTGCGTTCGAATATGCACCAGACATTGATTACTCTGCACATTCTAAAATTGCAATCGGTGCAATGGACAAAGTATGCCAATACTGTCAGGCGTTGAAATTCAGCAATGAAGCAGCCGGCATGTGTTGTGCATCAGGAAAAATTGTATTATTACCACTTCCCACTCCCCCAAAACCTTTGCAATCACTTCTTGCTGGCGAATGAAACGATTCGAAATTGTTTCTGCGCAAGACACGCAAATTCAATTCTTGCTTCCAGATGACGTCTTTTGGGGCAGCAAAAATTTGCGATCTCACATCTGGTGGACGTCATTTTGAAACTACATTCAAAATACAAGGCCAGGTGTAACATAAGATTGGGTCGTTGATACCGATACCAAACGGTGACCCGAAGATTCTCCAAATCTATTGGAAATTGTGAGGAACGCGTGAAAACTAGGTGCCACTATAATTTCATCGAACAAGCAAAAGAGAGAGCAATTGTGGTATTGTTGGAATAATTTTTTGAAAATAATAATTATTCAATTGTTTAAAAGAGTGTCGCCACAATTAAAAAATGGCAACTATCAAATTGTCATCAATTCTGACAAATTACCATCAGGGGAACAAGCTGGCAGGTTCAACGCACCAACCGTAGATGAAGTTGCAGTATTTATGGTTGGTGAGTCAGTTGATTAAAATCACACGTCGAAATAGCACTGTTAGCATAATTTCGGATCTACACCGTTCGTATGACGCACTCCAGTGTCCACTGATATTCTAGCAAGGGTGGGATGAATATCACATCAACATCAAACAGCGTGATCCGGTTACTGGTAAATTTAATATTCAACTATTTAATTCGTTATTTTATTAGTACAGTAGAACCGCGGTATACCGACCAGGGGCCGAATTATAGCGGGCCCATTACGTTGATTTCTTATTCTTTTTTTACTATTTAATTTATTACTTTTTCAGGTAAAGAAACAAATAAATAAGTTACTTCAATGATGTACTAGGCCCCCATATTGATGATTAGACGTAATTAGGATAACTATATCCTTCGATATCGTCAACTGTGCCATCAATACGTCGTGGATATGTACGCCAGGATTGAAAACGAGCATTTGCGATTTATTCGATACAACCAGGCTAAATTACGATATGAGGAATACATCCACTTACAAGATGCTGTTATCGGCAATATTTATGAAAATTTAAATGCCAATGATATCGGTAATGCATTTATTTTACCTTCAAGCTACCTCGGCGGTCCACGGAACATGCAGGAATATATATATACATGATGCGATGACTTACGTACGTCATTATAGTCGTCCAGATTTTTTTATTACAATTACATGTAATCCGAATTGGGAAGAAATACAAACTTTGCTATTTCCAGGCCAACAATCAATGCATCGTCAAGATGTCACGGCACGTGTGTTCAAACAAAAATTAAAATCATTGATTGATTTAATCGTAAAACATTCGGTTTTCGGTAACACACGTTGCTATCTGTATTTGATTGAGTGGCAATAGCGAGGTTTGCCACATTCTCACATTTTGATTTGGCATGATGTTAAAATCCGTCCAGAATAAATTGATCAAATAATTTCAGCCGAAATTCCGGATCCATTAATTGATCAAGAATTGTTTGATAGTGTTACCAGTCACATGATCCACGGACCGTGCGGTGCTTTTAACATGACATCGCCATGCATGGAAGGTGAAAATGTAAGAAGCGTTTCCCAAAGGAATATACAAATGATACTATTACGGATATCGACGGTTATCCGTTGTATCGCCTCAGAAACCCTGAGAATGGTGGCCAAACATTTATAATGCTAATGTCAAATTCTAGAAACCAAGTTGAAATTGAGAATTAGTGGGTGGTACCATACTCACCATTGCTTTGAAAAACGTATTAGGCTCATATTAATGCCGACTTTTGCAGTTCTGTAAAATCCATTAAGTACATTTGCAAATATGTTAATAAAGGCAGTGATTTGGCCGTATTTGAAGTTCAAAATGTAAATAAAAATGACGAAATAACACGATACCAAATAGGTAGGTACATCAGCAGCAACGAAGCTATCTGGCATATTTTTAGTTTTCGCATCCATGAAAGAGACCCTTCTATCCAGCATCTTGCAATACATCTTGAAAACGCTCAACGTGTATATTTCACCGAAGAAAATATTTTCCAATGAGTACTTGAGCCACCAAAAACGCAAACAACAAACTGAATTTTTCACATTGTGTCAAAAATCTGATGTGTTCCGCCAATTCGCAAAAACGTTATTATATACCGATGTTCAAAGCTATTTTTCATGGAACAAATTAGATAAAAAAATGGGAGCCACGTAAACAAGGAGAACCACATCCTTCGATCGCAGGCATATTCAAAGCCAAGACATTAGGACGACTTTACACAGTGAATCCAAAACAAAGTGAATGTTTCTTTCAGCGTTTGTTATTGGTGAATGTTCCCGGACCAGCTTCTTTCGAATTTTTACGAACAGTTAATGGTCGAGTGTTCAATACATGTCAAGATGCATGTCGCGAGTTGCAGTTGCTGGTGGACGAGAATCATTTGGACCTGACACTTGCTGATGCAGCGTTGACATCCACGCCGAATAGTATTCGTCAAACTGTTTGCAATTATTCTGACAACATGTTAACCAACACAATCATCAACTTTGTGGGAAAAATATAAAAACAGTATGACTGAAGATATACTACACCGAGTTAAACAAAGAAACCAATGTCAAAATCCAGATTTCACAACAGAGATGTATAATGATTAATAAAGCATTGCCAGACAAATTCTGTACTGTTGTTCACTCAAAAATGAACTAACTCAGCGTGTGTTCCTGGATATATCAAATAATTACTTAGATCATAATTGGTTCAGTAATCGTGCTATTTTGGCAGCAAAAAATGTTGATGTCAATGAAATTATCTTCCAGATACAACAGTTGTTGCCAGGTGACCTGAAGTCTTTTAAATCAATAGACACTATTATAGATGAAAATGAAGCCGTAAATTTTCCAAATGAGTTTTTAAACTACACAGACGGGAAAAAAAATCCCAACACCAAGAAAAAATTATTGTAGAGTAATGAAATTTGGACAATGCATTTGTCAAGTTAACATGTTTAATTGATTAAATTTTCAAGATCACAGGTTAATTTAAGCTCAAGAAAATGCATTTCAAATGTGAAATACTGTTAAATTAATAGCCGGTGTAACCTCCAGAATTTTGAATGCAAGCCTGCAAACGTGAATGCATTGTGTCATACAGGTTTCGAATGTCACTTTGTGGTATGGAGTTCCATGCTTGTTGTACTTGTGCTGTCAATACTGGGACGGTCAGTGCTGGCTGTGGATGATGCTGGAGTTGTCGTCCAATGATATCCCATACGTGTTCAATTGGAGACAGATCTGGTGATCTCGCAGGCCAAGGTAACATGTCGACACTCTGTAGAGCACGTTGCGAGACAACAGCGGTATGAGGGCGAGCGTTATCCTGTTGAAAAACTCCCCCTTGAATGCTGTTCATGAATGGCAGCACTACAGGTTGAATTACCAGACTGACGTACAAATTTGCAGTCAGTGTGTTTGGTATAACCACAAGAGTGCTCCTGCTGTCATAGGAAATTGCTCCCCAGACCATGACTCCAGGTGTAGGTCCAGTGTGTCTAGGCCGCAGACAGTTTGGTTGCAGGCGTTCCCCTGGCCTCCTTCTGACCAACACTCGGCCATCACTGGCACCAAGGCAGAACCTGCTTTCATCAGAAAACACAACAGATCTCCACTCCGTCCTCCAATGAGCTCTGGCTTGACACCACTGGAGTCGCAAACGGCGATGGCTTGTAGTCAGTGGAATGCACGCTACAGGGCGCCTGGCTCGGAGCTGTCCTTGAAGTAACCGATTTCTAACAGTTCGTTGTGTCACTGTGGTACCAACTGCAGCTCGAATTTCTGCCGCAGACGCAGTACGATGCGCCACAGCTGTACGCCGAATACGGCGGTCTTCCCTCTCAGTAGTGCCACGTGGCCTCCCGGAACCCGGTCTTCTTGAGGCAGTACCATCCCTTGACCACTGCACCCAACAATCATGCACAGTGGATACATTCCGGCCAAGTCTTTCTGCAATATCGCGAAAAGAAAATCCACCTTCTCGTAGCCCTATTACACGACCTCGTTCAAACTCGGTGAGCTGTTGATAATGGCTTCTTCGTCTTCTTAAAGGCATTCTTGGCTAACATCAACTCACTATGTCAAATCTCAGCGGTAAATAACGTTCACAAACTTTACAGCGCGTATTTAAAGCAAACCTGATTTGCAAGCTCTGAGTAGCGCTACTAGCGCCACACTTATGCGCGAAGCGCGAAATTTGAATCGATGTCATCTTTCAGATGTATAAACACGCCTACCAAATTTCGTTTATCTAACACAAGTCTTTCTTGGTGTTGGGATTTTTTTTTCCGTCTGTGTATTTGGCTACAACAGGAATGCCGCCACACAATCTCCGGTTAAAGATTGGTTCACCGATTATTCTTCTTCGTAATTTGAATCCAATTAGATTATGCAACGGTACACATTTAGTCATCGAAAGGATGACTGGAAATGATCTTGAAGCAACTTTTTTGACTGGAATGTTTAAAGGAGAAATCGTCCTGTTGCCACGTATTCCAATGATACCGTCAGAATCTCCAATTGCATTTAAAAGGCTTCAATTTCCGATTCGTTTGGCTTTCGCTATGACAATAAATAAGTCACAAGACCAAACAATGTCCGTTTGCTGCTTGGATTTGGAAAATACGTGTTTCTCCCATGGGCAACTATATGTCGCCTGCTCACGTGTAGGGAAACCATCAAATCTATTTGTATTATCAAAAGACAGGCTAACCAAAAATATTGGGCACCAATTAGCGCTTAGATAAATTAAAATTATAAATTTTAATAATTTAAAATAATGAAAATAATTTTAAAAAATGTTTAAAAATCAACTTCAAATACCTCATTTATAAAACTGAAAATTCAGTTTATATAAATAAAAAAAATTATTTATGTTTATAAATATTAATTTTTCATATATTATCAATTAAGTAATTTGTAATAAAATGTAAATTAATTTTTTTATGATCATTTGTCCTTAATTTCAACTCTCCGTAACTCTTTACCAATTACATTTGAATTTCCAAATCGACTAAAATGTTTTTGTTTTTATTAGTGAATATTAATTTGACTTCTTTAGGAAGTTTAGAATAACATTAATCCAACAAACTATAATTACTAAGTCACAGCAACGCGTGACCGGGTCAGCTAGTAAATAAATAAAATGATGGTATGGTGTAGCATAAGATATGCCTTTTTGCTTAAGCTCCAAGTTATCTTTAAAGAGAGTGCAATTATAGGGTAATACTTGTAATGTCATTCTTACAACCAATAGCGCAAATCATTTGCTGGAGGTTGTTTCTAGAACGCTGTTCACAAGAAACACTGAGCCACATTCCTGAGCTTCCAAGACATTCGGTTAGTTAGACCAATATATGTTTACAGAAGGTGTGCTGAAACTGCAGTTTAACTTCTATGAACGCTGAGGTAGCTAGAAGCTGAGGAGAGATGTGTGAATCAATTGTCAGTATTAACTTTGGCAACACGCATCTGACATTTCGTGCTCAGATAGACTGTGAGTGCCGGGTGGCCTGTTTTAAGGGGCACTGCTCTACATTTGAAGCCAATATCTTCTTTTGTGACAACAGTTATTTGAAAAGCGTATTGCTAGCTGAGTTTTTAATGAAACTCGTGCCGTTCTTTGTCATCGGAACGGCTAATAAAACAATAAATCTTACAAGATACAAAACATCTGGAAATGTGCATGGTTTCTTTGGATTAACTTTAGCTTCATGTTCTTTCTATTTTGACATTCAGTTCTTTCTTAAGCCGTAATGCATTACAACCAATAATATCCCACACGTCTAGCATTAGTTTTTACACAATTAATGACTGCAGCCGACAATAATCCCAACACAGAACTGAGGTTTCAGAATTTCGCTATCTAAAATCACTTCATATCTTCCTAAGCGGCAAAGCTAAAAGGAGTTTGATATCTGCATAAATAGCACAATAGGATACAAATCAGTGCATATGCTTTTGTTTAGGTTGTTTCGAGTATGTTTTTTTTTCTATTTTGTTCGAATGGTTTGAGTTGGAAACAGAAACAAAAACACATTGTCCTCTAAAATATTATTAAGTAATCAGACCTTAAGTTAATTTCAGCCTTTAAATGAAGCTATGTTCGAAAAAATCAAAAAAATCTGAAATAGTTAAGCATCAGCGAAAAGATGTTTCTTCAGGAAATGATAATAATGATTTTGATTAAAGATTTATAACTCAAAAATTATTTTCCAAATCTGAATTTGTGGAACACAGCACTTCAATGAATAGAAGCACGAGCAAAAGCCAAAAACAAATCGAAGAATTTCTGATGTATTTGAGAGCATGTTAAAAGTTACAAATACTAAAAGAAGCATAAAATTAAAACGTTCAGCACTTTATAAACGAAGAAAAAATTTATCGAGTAATTTCATATATATATAAAAAAAAAACTTTGCCCCTTGGAATTTGAGATTTGCGATCTTAGTTGATTCTAAAGAGAGAAATTTAGTAATGGAAGACCAAGCTTTAGACCATTTGAAGTAACTACTTCAGCAGGTCTACTGTGATATTATACACAGATTTGTACAGATTATCTCTGTGGTAGAATTAGGAAGCCATGTGTTCAGCGCAGATCAGTGGGTCAGTTTTGAACGGCTTACTTAATAGCACGGAGGCGATCTCACGCGTCCAGTGTCCGCGTTTCGCAAGGTGCGTTACATGCACACACGTGGGAGCCGGCAGATATATCGGTTAGAGTTACTCCAGGCGTGGTCGACAGCCGGCTGACTGGCTCGTGGGAGTCGACAAGTCGATCCCGTTGCGATCGATTTTTGTCGCGTCGATTTGAGCCGTGGATGACGACCGTGACTCATGTCACGAGCACGTGACAAAGGATGGAGGGGCGGGAGGGGGGATGAGCAAGAAGGGTGGGGGGGATTCATACTGACGAACCAGTGGCATCACAATGGGGACCGCTACAGTCAGCACATTGGACGGCTGCTGCTTTCTGACAATCGATTGATATTATTATCTCTGGCCATGCGTCAGGCCTTTTCATTCTCTGTACCGTGATACTAAACGAATTTTATTTGTACTTCGTCAAATACATCTGACTGTAAATAATTCATAGCAATGTTCAATGTTTAATACCTTCCATTCTGGCCGTGTGCGTTTCGGTGCTGCCATATTGGACTCAGTGAGCAGGTTAAATTCTCGAATCAGACAAATCACCAATTAAATGCGGGTTTCAATGATTAATTGTGCTAATGAGAAAGTTTCACCTAAAAACTTAAGCAGTTAAAAAAAAAAGGATTGTTAACAACATGTACTATTCACTCACATGTGGTGACTCATATGTTCTCCCATTAGTTCATAAACAATGGTAGACAGCAAACAAGAAACCACTCGAGTATTTATTTTCGTACCAAGTGGACGCCAAAGCCACATGGATCTCATACGCCTAAAAATAGAAAAGATATTCAGGACATAACTTTTGAGATTTCAATGTGTCAGCGCGTTTTGGTATTTTCTATGCCTTTCTGAGTGTGTTATTCATAATCTCTTTAATTGTGAACACAGGAACTCACGCTGGAAGAAGAAAATCACTTTGAAGCATCAGTTATACTATTCGGTCTTCTATTCGCTGAACTCAGAGGAATATTAATTATTAAGTATCTAAAACAGATGGTGCAACAAAATATAAAAAAAGTACTTAAATCTGAAGATAGTTAATTATATTTTTTAAAACGAAATTGGGGAAGTTTCTATAGTTTTCATTCTCATTGTTAAATACCTTCTAAACGGTTTCAGGTATACATATAGTACCGGAATTTAGAATTATATCGGTTCGTAACCTCATTATGATAATATCTGAATATACTCAACGAAACTGTTGAATTATAATAACTAAGAGCAGCAGAAACAACTTCATTATCAGACGGGTTTAATTCATTCAAAACACTTTGAATTTATGAATCTGGTACACAGATGGCAAAATTGATTTCAGTCTCGCATAGAGACTTCTACAAAGATAAGACGCGCAGAACTAACATATGGCACTCCTGACGCCTGCGACGGGTTGCACAGACGAAATATTTAAAATTCGATCTGTCATGGACAAGAGAAAGTTTCTTTCTATGAATTGCAAATGATCGACGTTCAGTTGCGTAAGCTTAACATACAGATCTGATTATAAAGTGAGTTGGCCTGCTGGGGTTACCATTTGACCTACGGTCACAAATAAGCAAACGTAGGACAGTTCTCTGCTGTTGCAGGTATTTGTAAGTCCTCGGTAGCTGGACAGTTCTATGTGAAGCAGGAGTATTTTCAGCAGAACGAAAACACAGCTAACCGAGGGACAACATTTTTTATTTTACCGTTCACGTGCTGGATGCTAAACAGCAAAAGAGGTAGCCATAATAGGACCCTCTAACGTTATAGCCATTGCAACCTTGTATAGTGACGTCAAGATTGGTTAGGGACAACATAAACAATCAGGTCCTTGTGACACCATTACATGGTAGTTGCTCTGTATTTTAACTAATTTTACGTGTCTTTTATTTCGGTAAGCTTTCAGTTTCCAGGATTCAAAGCAACTTTATATTTTTACATATCATACGACTGTTTGGACTATCATGCAAGTCTTGTTTGCTTCTGTGAACTGATTACTGCAATGACGAAAGAACTATTTTTTATATATATATAAACTTTCAAACGAGTTGTTTAGTTACTTTAATGGATGCGGCTTGATATTGATATTTGTTCCTCAGTTTTAAAATTTTTGTGGAATTTTACTTCTGAGGTAAACTTTGATAAACAGACCGAAATCCTACAAACACGAGAAACTAGAAGACTGTTACCAACTGCTTGAGGAATAATAGAATGAGGCTAATAAAACTCTGCTATCCCCATTTTCTCGAAGCGAAATAACCTTGGTAAAACTGAATGTTTTGATTTTCATCATCTACCAGCTTCTACTTAGATTTTCTTACTGTTGGAATTATGACAATACATAATTCGTCGCTTAATAATTCTAGATTTAATATTAGTATTGGAGTGACAACATTCATATCACAGAAAAGATGAAACAGTTCATAAGTGAAAGTTCTGGAGAGCAGATGAATATTTAATTTATTTTTAACTGAAAAGAACAACGAAAAATTTAGTTTCAATGAAGTTTTGTAAAGATTAAGTTTGGAAACTGAAATAAAGAATGTAGGATTAAGAAAAAAACATTTATTAGAGTCTTGTTATCGAGCAGGGAATGAGAAGACTAGATTGCGTACATCTCAGTTTGTGTTAACAACTTGCTCTTGGGTGATTGCCAAAGCCATTTGTAGGTTACACAGTGAATTTTTTACTACTGTTATGTTCCTATTGTTTAACTATAGTCTGAATTTCTACTGAAATCCACATTCTTGTGACACACATGAACGATTGTTTTGCTGGATCATGATCAAAGTTATTCGACACGACCATTCAATATGTAACCAGTAAACACTCGTAACAAAACTATCCAGTGTAAAATTTCAGATACGATTACTCGACATTAAATTTTGTGTACTTCAAACGAGTGTTCCTCAAGTTTCCCCTTTTTTCAAAAGATTGAAACATCTGTGATTGGTCATGTCGCATAATGCGACAGAAAAATACAGTATTTGATGCAGATTTCGTGATTGGTATAAGAACTACCTAGCTCACTAAAATCAGAAACACTTGTCTCCCATGTTAAATATAACAAAAAATGAGAGAATCTTTTAAGCTCATAGATTCTTAGACATCTCAGAATCACATACAATTTCGTTGTTATCTGTGCTCTTCCGTCTATGTTAACAGTGTATAAACGCGCCGATTGCCTTCGAGGTTGGCCAGTTTTATATTCAGACTGCCCACAGGAGTCAAGCAAGCTCTCGCACCGCCTGTCGATCTGTCAAGGTCGATATCTGACGCAGAGATCAGGTAGCAGGAATCGCTGACCGATTGACATGTCCAGTAACGGAGAACGACAAACTACTAAACGCAAATCAGCGCTCCAATCGTTTGCAAGACTTGGTTTCACTCCAGGAGTGCCAATAATTTTCACGTGTGCAACATCGACGGTTTCAAGAGCATGCAGTGAGTGTTTCTTAAAAGTGTTTGATGGACAATTGTGCTAGACAAAGAGCAGAAAAAAAGAACAGAATAACAACCATATCAGTTTTGGCAAGACATCATCACTGAATAGAGCGTAACTGTAATTATCGAACCGAAGGAGACTCAGGAAAGAGGTACTAAAAGACAAGTAGCATGTTAATAATCATGGGGAAAACTAATATATACATTATAATGGAAGAAAGTGAAAATACCGGAGGAAGAAGTTAAAATGTTACAAATAAAAGTTTTGTAATGAAAACCATGTTTTATTATATTTACATGTTGTGGACCGAAATTAATGTGAAGCCGGGTTACTATTACGGTTTTCGAAATAGGAACCGTGCTTGGTGAACGAAAGCTGACATTACGTCATTAAATTCTGAAGACGCGGATTCTTTGTTCGGTCCGGCTTTCAGATTTCGGGTTCGCATTGTTTCGAAAAATAAAATAATGAAACTGCATTTGTCGGTCCAAATTATTTACAGTATTAATGAAATAATGACAACGATTCTTATCCTAAAGATTAGAAACAGTGACTCACATGCCCTAGGATTTCAGTTCATTACTATTTCTCCACAGTTTAAGAAACACATTGCAAAATACAAGTACTACCTTGACATTCATACTTATAAATACATCGTGCATTGAATGGAGGTTTAACCACATTTTACATGTTTTACTTCTATTTTCAGATTGCGTCAGGCAAGAAAAAGAAATCAAACATTGACTTACACCTGGCCTCTATAATATTTTTTAGTCTCTCACTGGTGTCACCAACATGTTAAAAGCAGTAGACGAGCTCACTCTACCGTGGTTGTATTCGTTATCCAACTACAATAGATGCAAATTTTGTAACGATGCCTTGTTCATCTCAAAAATATCCCTATAGTTGAACGAATAATGGCCAACAGAAATTACATTTTCTGGGTTTCTATTACGGTTTTCGAAATACGAACTGTGCCTGGTAAACGAAAGCTGACATTACGTCATGACATTCGAAATACGCGGATTCTTTGTCCGGTCCGGCTTTCAGATTTCGGGTTCGCACTGTTTAAAAAAACAAAACAATGAAACTGCATTTGTCGGTCCAATTTTTAATTGTTTTAATTAGTTCCTTCAAAAAACCATTTCCGATCGTTTTCCACAATTCTCTTCCTGCTGTAATGATTTTGTCGTTTCAAGAGCATGCAGTGAGTGTTTTTTTAAGTAAAATTAAACACAAAATGAAGCAGTGAAGTACAATATTTGTTTTATGCAAATCCTTAAGAAGCAGTTATGTTGGATTTTACTAATAAAAAAGGAATGAATTAAAAATCGAACCAACGAATGCTTTTTAATTATTGTTTCCATAAATACAGATTATGAGTGTGTATAAGTTGTGGTTGGACAGGCTGCTGAATGTGGCATTGTCGGAGGCAGAGCATCCACTATATATATTACCTGTTTCATTACTTTGTAATACAAACAATGTGGTCTAGTCTGCACCCTGCATCGGCCGCTTCTCCACCGAGTGACAGAATGTCCTGGGGGATCGTTCCAAATGGTATCACTAGACGAAACTTTCGTCTTTATCGGAATTGGAAGCCTCCGTTCGTTGTCAGACGCTTCAACGGCTTAACTTTGGGTCTGCGCCCAAAGGTAACATAATCATTCTGATTTATATCGCCCAAGAGGGAACTCATTGCCGGTTTGTTAATCAATAATCCGTACTCGGGCGAGCTGTCGATACGCTCTTAAGTCCCCCTCCCCTCCCCGTTCTCGGATACAATTTGTATCTATCTTCCAAACAGAAATCAAGACACTATATGTTAGGACTAAGAGTATTTCATGACGGTTAACACCATTGGTTGCGCTTTCAGTGCACAGATACTGTGTACTACTTAGCGTGGAACAAACACTAACAAATCCCTATGGGCACGCGCTGTCTCGCTCGCTACGCCAGGCGGGTCCATTGACTGCTCCGGAGAGACGCTCGCTGCGGCTGCGCAGGGATCGTCGCTCATTGATAAGCCCAACAACCCTTCCCACGACACTTGTCCGGCCAGCGGTCCTCCCTTTGTTTCTTTTGGTCGTTCCACAGCGTCCACACAGAGCGCCGCCAATGAGAAGCCTAGCTTGTTAACCGGCTGTAGTTCTCTTCGGTCCGAGTCATGCCCAGATTGATTTTAGGCAACTGTTATGTCATCAATACAGCGAATTGATTAAATCGTCAACAAATGCAATTAAACGGTCACTACAGAGGGCTGGAAGAACGCTGTGAAAAGATTGAATAACAAGCTAAGACATTAATGTATACTCGCGAGGCTAAGTGGTGAATTGACTCAAAATATAACTTGTAAGAAGGCGGGCGCATCTGACATGGGTAATATGGTATTGAACTTAGGTTTAGAGTAACTGCATTGGTAACCTTCTTAACTCCTAAAGTAAAATTTCAAAATTGCGTAGACTTGAAGTAAATCATCGTGTCTATTCTTCCTGCTGGGTCTCAACTCCAACAACATGAATCATCAGAGACGTTTTTTAAACAAGAGATGATTTCACCTAAATAATGTAACATCAGCTAGTGTCTACCTTCTAGAGAAAGCACTCTCACTATTTCACAAACCAATACCTCACCATTGATGTTAGGTGACTGAAAAATTTCTAATAGTGATAAATCGCTTCAACACCAAGTTCCTCAGTCAACAGAACTGAAAACCAAACGAACTGGGATACGGACATTACTTTCAACCGTCACTACCAACATAATCAGTCATCGCCCTAAGTGGCAAAATATGGAAGGTGCCTCCTTCCAGTCCTGTTCTATGCTTGTACCTTTTAGCCGGTTGGTGGCTTTCTCTTGTGAATTCCATTTAAAACAAAATATCCAAGTAAATAGTTATAATATTTGTGTTTAACTTACACTAGCAGTTGACTATATGGTGTATTGGGGAAAATTTTAACGCCTGCTGGGAAATTAGAACCTATCTTGTTGCAGATGTTACAGTAATCCGAATCATTTCAAAAACCTACTTGTTTCAATGGGCACTTCCATATTTTTTTAAAAAATAAACTTTAATTAAATATAATCACAGCACACCCATAAAACCTTTACGAACTGTCACACGGATCACACAAAACCAAAACTTTTGGATGCAGAGATTTGAGCGGTCACTTGTGGAGGTGGTGTAGCAGCGGCAGAAATGAATGCGCGCGGCAAGCAGTAGGCAGGCCCTCACCATGGAGCACTGGCAGGGCGTCCCTAGGCAGGAGACATGCCGGCGCGACGACTTCCTATCTCTCCCCACTGCCGGTCCTACGCCCAGCGCTGTCCACGCCGCACTGGCTGGCCGCGGCCGAGAGCAGCGGACCGCCGGGGGAGACGCGCCGGAGACTGCCGAGCGCGCCCGACAACGCCCGACCTCTTTGTTCTGCCGCCCGTGAATCACGGGCCCCCCGGCCGCTCTCCGAGACGGTCCAGAGATCGATCGATATCTCGAAACGGCTGATCAAAGGGCGCGTCGACCGGCGGCAATTAGCGGCTCCCCGTACCGACTGCAGCGCCGTCCCGTCATTCGTCTCTGATTACGAAAATCACTCAATAACAAGCGTGGCACTGCTGCAGCAGATTTTATTTGAACAAATATACGGGACTACCGCTAGATATTACTAACTATAACCGTCCAGTTAACAGAGATCAATGGTTATCCATTGTACAGACGCTATCCAGGTGCAATCTGGAAGACGCTCAGAGCACTAAAGGCTCATTCCCACGGCGCGTGGTAAGCAGTACGCGCCTTTCATCTTTTACCGTCTGGCGGTGGGTCGAGGCGCGCCGTCCCTGCTAGTATATGCGTCCCCTAACACGCGCCAAGGGATGCGCCGTGGTAACGTACCTCTAAACAGGCTGACAAGTGGTGTGGGCATCATAATCATCATCATCATTGGCCACAGCATCGTCGCAGGCGATAGTTGTAATGACTGTGAAGAAAGTCAAGTTGTCCCTAGGATTGAGTGTATCTATTGTGCCCGAATAGTCGAATGACGGCGCGACAAATCTTGCCCCATTTGTCACACGCGAAATTTGAGTCCAGCGGATGGTTTTCAGTATTACGAAGGTTTTGCTGCTTCATTTTACCCAGCCATACTCTGTCATGTTTATACATGCCGGCGGCGATGTGAAGACACTTTTGAGTGTAGTGAAATACTTCTTCCACCAACCTATTTGAGTCGGAAGGACAGGAAAGACAAAATTAGAGAAATAAGGTGCCGGACTGAATCTTATATGAATTCTTTTTACCCTCGTACCATTAGGGATTGGAATGCACAGCAAAGAGATTAGCTTTGGTGCTGAGCACCCTCTACCACCCACAATTTTCTGAATTGCAGAGTATATATGTAGATGTAGACACCATACGGGTTCCATGTTGCCGCAAGCCTCCCAGTCCGCAGTATTTTTAAACAAATTACAATTCGTTCCGTGAAAGAAAGACATGTAAAGAAATTAAATAGTTTGGGTTGCCAACGTAAAAGTAGCCGCACGCAGCTAGTGGCCGCAGCTAGTGGTTGCCAGCTGTTTATGTGAGAGCGAGAGAGAGTTAGGGCACCGCACCGTCCATCAGATGCTGTGGTGCGTTAACTTTCAACATCTGGCAATCCCTGCTTGCGACCACTTTATTTTTTTGTTGTTGAAATTTTAATTAAAACTACTTGCTACCATATTTTGATAGGCAATTCGACAGAACCGTATTCGGCTGTTAATAATTATACATAAAAATTCCATTCAGCCGGATCTTAGACTACGTGCTTGAATGTGGGGCAGAACAGAGCATCCACCATGTGTACTATTGTCTGCAGTGCCCATCAGCCTGCTCTCTACAAGACCTCCTTAACGCCAGTGACAAAGCTGTACAAGTTGCTGACTTTTGGTCGTATACATTATGAATTTATTGGTGTTAATTGACATACTGGTGTTTGTGCATCTAATTATTGTAATAGCTCCTAACAAATAAGTTAACAGAGACGGCTTAGAGACAGTCTGCTTCGCTGCCATTATCCTTGCCTAAGAAGGAGAAATATTCCCCTCCCTTGCTTGGACAGGAGGGGA